>MCJB01032910.1:284892-312725 GCA_002018475.1 Nicotiana obtusifolia | reverse complement strand
GGGGGGGGGGGGGGTTGTTGGATTTTTCTTTAAAGGTTGTGAATTTGGGAAATGGAGGAGGAACCTTTTGGGTTGCATCTCTTCATCTCACCTTTTAATATTCAATAAATTTAGAGGCTTAGCCTCAATTTTCACACATGAAAAATCTGAACATTTCTCCCCTCTTTTCTACATCGTTGCATTATTTTTTCAAATAAACTAAGTGTCAAGTGTGATTTACTCCGTTTGTTGAGTTCGCTAAAGTTCTGTAATTTCGATTGCCAGTATCACAAAATAGTTTTTCTGTTCTATCTTGGGAGGAAGTAATCCATAACCTTGGGCAATAGTGAGGGGATTAAATTTCTTAAGGCCACACAAGAAACTTGATCTCGATTTATGTTCTTTTTTATTGAACTAACATTTCTTTTCTTCTCTGATTTTCTAGTATCAAACACAGTTTATTAATATTCTTCAATACAAATACATGATCGAGACAAAAATTACTGAATTCACGGAAACTCGTAACTAATACATCGGATCCGCCTTGGAACTAGACTCACCGATTAAGTCATATGGGCTGTAAGCTTGGTTGATGGTTTTGACTCTGTAATATGGAATACTACTTACCTGACATTTTTTGAGAAAGAGAACATAAAAGGAACAGAAAATATCATAAGAATATTACTCTGTCTAATTTATGTTTCTTTATTAGGATTGACGAATTATTATTTTTTCCATTTACTATATCACATTTTCTAAATATGTTTTACTAAACCACTAGCAAATAAGAATTATAGTGTGAAAATAATGAAGAATTGGAGGTCCATTTAAAAAAGAAGAATTAACCCAAATAATCATACATCCAACTGTTTAACTAAAAATAGCTAGTGAAGGTATACCATTGTATACGGGTAAAACCGAGCCCATGAGATACCTCGAATGGAGCAAGAGACGCAACGATAAGGAACCAGAATCGAGACTAGGAGCCCCTCGAGCTGGGGTCTGGACAAAGCGCCCTGCCTTGAGAGTATCGGGGTCATGACCCCGAGTTCGGTTCAAATCCCAAAGGCCTTGGAGAACACTACCAGGTAACCGAGCACGATAAAACAAAAGGCCATGATATCCGTGATCAGCCGGATATCATGGTGTGGATCTCGGTATGTATCGGCATAAAACTAGTGATTGGTTAAATAGAAGATTTTTTACCTTTCATAGAATTGTATTTAGGGTAAAACTCCCCTATTATATAAGGAGAGGGGGTCTGATTATTCATTAGGGATAGGTTAACATGCATATGAAGTTAAATGCAATTATTTTCTTTGTTATTCAAAGTTCTAGTTCTTGTTCATAAGTGCTTTGTCATTGTGAGTCCGGGATCGAGGCGGACATTTCATTATGGTTGTTGTTAAGTCTGGAATCACCTTCCTCAAGGGGTTTGATAATTTATTACCTCTTTTATCCGTTTAATCTTATGCAATTTATCGTTTATATCGAATTAATCCACGTATCTTTAAAATCACAAATAAATTTAATTGTTATCCGTTTTTAGGGTAAATAGTTTGGCGCCCACCGTGGGGCTAAGGACAATAGTGGCAATTTGATACGAATTTCCATAACACACCATGTTTTTCACTTGTTCTTTGAAGTCTTTAATTTCAGGTCAAGGCTTAAAATGTCGAATGTCTCATAAAGGGGGGTCTGATTATTTATTAGGGACATTGTAACATGCATATCAAGGCAATATACAATTCTTTTCTCTATTATTCAAAGTTCTAGTTCTTGTTCATCAGTTCTTTGTCATTGTGAGTTCAGGATCGAGGGCGTATATTTCATTAAGGTTGTTGTTAAGTCTGGAATCACCTTCCTCAAGTGGTTTGATAATTTATTACCTCATTTATTCGTTTAATCTTATGCAATTTATCATTTGTATCGAATTAATCCACGTATTCTTAAAACCACAAACAAATCCATTTTTTAGGGTAAACAATTTGGTTGTAATGTGGTTTATATGCTAACTGTGAAGACAAATGTGTCCCTGTGAGAGAACCCTGTTGTTGCTGTCCCTGATTTCCTGCTCTGTGATTTTCACTAAAACCGCCATTGAAAGATCCTCCTGTCTTAGCCTTCTTACGTAAATCACTGGCTCCACGCTCATCACGTCCCTTATTTTCAATCTTTCTAGCGAGATCGATTGCATCAGAGTAGGAAAAATTCTTCATTTGTGGGACTATTACAGTGTCTAGACAACCAACCAACCCATCAACAAAACTCTGAACTCGAGCTTCTTGAGTAGATACTAACTAAGGAGCATATCACGGCAGATTACAAAACTTTGTGTTATAGGTTGACACATCCATATCTTGAGTCTGAACCAATCTCTCAAAGTCTCTAGCGTATTTTTGCCTCAGGTTGCCAGGAAGAAAATGATCCATAAACAACTTACTGAACTCGTCCCATATCAGTGGGGCTGCTCCTGCTGGCCTTCCTAGCAATATAGTTTCATACTATGTGTTAGCCATATCCTATAATTTGTATGTTGCGAGCTCACGGCCCTCTCACTAGAACATCCTAGAGCAGATAATGCTTTGAATGTCCCATCCAAGAAACTTTGAGGATCTGCTGAAATTATCAGAACCTTTGAATTTTGGTGATTTCAATTTCAGGAATTCTTGCAGGGATACCTCCTTATTCCCGAAAGTCTGAGTCTATGCAGGTGCTTGTATCTGTAAAGTAGCCTTATGGCTGAACTTCCACCCTGAGTAGGTATCAATGTCTCTAACACATTCAATAACCTTGCCACTGCATCTGCAGGTAGGGTAACAGTAGGTACAAAAGTTGGCACTGGTGGTGGAGCATCCTGAACTCCCTATTCTTGCACTTTATCTGACATAGCAGCTTGGGGTTGACCCATCTTCCCAACTTCAGATTGAGGAGCAGCCTGTCTTCTAGTTTGATGAACCCCAACTTGACCGCCACCTCGAGTAGTACCACGTCCAGCAGATGAGGGTGTGCTTGTCCTAGCCATCAAGAACTATCAGCATGTGCGCTCTAATTGACGAAATCCTCGCCTGCGTCAACTGCTGTCTAATACTCATGCCGAAATATTGAATTTGTTATTGCGAGCACTTCGTTCGACTTCTTCAACTACCTTGTTCTTCTTCACGTAAGGAAAATCGATGGTGGACAGTGATTACTTGAACCAAGAGTTCCCAAAGTTGGCCTCAAACGATGAAAAATACTATCAGATCATATGTATATATTTCTTCTTTTAGTTAATAATATTTTCTCTTTCACGTTCTACTGCTTACTGCTAAGCACTCCTCTCTCAAAAATTTCTTTTTGACTTCTCATGTTTGCAGAATTCTTGCCTCTCCTAGGTTATTTCTCACAAGGTTTCGTCCAGGACTGTTACCTATTCGATCTACATTATATGGTTGATACCGGTTTTTATTTGATCTTGGTCACGATCAATATCTCTTTTGGATCTGTCACTAGCTATGACGGGATAAACGGACCCAGAAGGGGCCCCAAGCTGATTATCTTCGACCTTGATTTTTTATTGGTACCGGTTATGGACGTCGGCCTAAGTTACTGCTGGATATTCTGTCATATTTTGCTTCAAGGGTTGTGGAGCCAATGAGCTTCGACATTGAGTCCTTGGGTGAAGGCTTCAACGACCCAATAGTCCGCGACCAGAGGCACGTCCATTCGTTCCATTTGAAACCGGGACACGAATTCCCTGAGCATCTCATTATCTCTTTGCTTTACTTTGATAATGTCTGACTTTCTGGTCTCGACCTTGATGGCCCCGGCGTGTGCTTTCACGAAGGTGTCTGCAAGCATAGCAAACGAGTCAATAAAATTAGGGGATAAGTTATAACACGCATATCAAGGCAATATACTTTTTCTGTTATTCAAAGTTCTAGTTCTTGTTCATCATTGTTTTGTCATTGTGAGTCTGGGATCGGGGGTGGATATTTCATTAAGGTTGTTGTTATGTCTGGAATCACCTTCGTCAGGCATTAAGTTTTCTTTCTTGCTAAAATCATTATCCGAGGGTGATGGCCACCAGTATTCGAGGTTGATCATTGAGAGGCCTTGGATATTGAAGGGTCTGGATTTCGAGAAGTTTGTTCAAAAACCTTTTCCCCAGAGCGTAGCTCCGAAACCGATCCCAAAGAAGTTCCGTATGCCCAAAATTCCTAAATACAATGGGACAACTGACCCAATGAATATGTGACCTCCTACACATGCGCCATTAAGGGAAATGACTTGGAAGATGATGAGATCGAGTCCGTCCTGCTGAAAAAGTTCATAGAGACCTTCTCAAAAGGAGCTATGATGTAGTATCACAACTTTCCCCCTAATTCTATTGATTCGTTTGCTATGCTTGCAGACGTCTTCGTGAAAGCACACGCCGGGGCCTTTAAGGTCGAGACCAAGAAGTCAGACCTTTTCAAAGTGAAGCAAGGAGATAGTGAGATGCTTAGGGAATTCAAGCCCTCACACAGGAACTCAATGCTCGAAGCTCATTGGCTTCACAACAGTTGAAGCAAAATCTGATAGAATATTTGGCGCTAACTTGGGCCGACGTCCATCACCGGTACCAATCAACAATCAAGGTCAAAGATGATCAGCTTGGGGCCCCTTCCGAGTTTGTTTATCCTGTCTGAGCTAGTGACAGATCCAAAAGAGACATTGATCATGAACGAAGATCAAATAGAGACTGGTATCAACCATACAGTGGAGATCGAAGAGGTAATGGGCCTGAACGAAACCTTGTGAGAAGTGAAAGGAGAGGCGACTGAGGATAAAATAACCAGGGGCTCATGAGAAAAAGCAGTTTTGATAGCCCCATCGGGCCTAAGGAAGCGCCAAGGTTATCGGAATACAACTTCAATGTCGATGTTGCTGCCATCGTATCTGCCATCAGACATATCGAAGACACCAAGTGGCCTCGAACTTTATTGTCTGAACCTGCCCAAAGAGACCCCAACCTAATGTGTAAATATCATGGCACTCACCGCCACAGAACTGAAGACTGCAGACAACTAAGAGAGGAAGTACCCTAGTTATTCAACAACGGACACCTCCGAGGATTCCTGAGCGATCGAGCCAAAAATCATTTTAGGAATAGGGACTCCAATAAGCAGATCGAGCAGGAGGAACCTCAGCACGTCATTAACATGTTCATCGTTGGGGTCGACATCCTCGAGGGGTCGATGTTAAAGCGCACCAAAGTGTCCATCACAAGGGAGAAACAGACTTGAGATTACGTTCCAGAAGGAACCGTATCTTTCAATGACGAGGACACTGAAGGCGTCGTGCAACCGCACAATGATGCACTAGTAAAAGCTGTACTCATAAATAATTCTCGAGTTAAGCCTGTGTTAATTGATCTAGGCAGCTTAGCCAATATCATCAGATCGAGGGTCGTGGAACAGCTGAGTCTACGAGACCAAATTGTGAATGCGGTCTTCTTAACGGATTCAACATGATAGGTGAGACCACTAAAGAGGAGATAACCCTACCGGTGAACACCGCCGGAACCATTCAAGAAACAAAGTTTTGATCGAAGGAGATATGAGATACAATGCTCTATTTGGGAGGCCATGGATTCACAACATGAGGGTGGTGCCCTCGACACTACACCAGGTGTTGAAATTCCCAACACCATGAGGGATTAAAATAATTTACGGAGAACAACCGGCCGCAAAGGAGATGTTTCCGGTCGACAAGGTGGACCCTATTTCCGCACTCTCGACATCAAAGAACCCGAGTTCGATCACCAAGGAGGGAACCAAATAGGAATCATCAATACCGGCCCCGATCGAGCCGGAAAAGCAGAGAACGGGCGAGGATGACGAATATAGAGTTCTACGGTCTTTCATAGCCCCCGGCGATACCGATGCCACCAAATCAATGGTCGAGGAGCTAGAGCAAGTTATATTGATCGAGTACCTTCCCTATCGGAAGGTATACCTAGGCACAGGGTCAAGTATCGAGCTCAGGAAAGAACTCATTGAATTCCTTATAGCCAACATAGATTGTTTGCCTGGTCTCACCTTGACATGAGAGGGATCCCGCCGGAAATAACTACTCACAAGCTGAGCCTGGATCCGAAGTTCCACCATGTCAAACAAAAATGGAGGCCTCAGTTCGAAGTCCAGCATGCACTCATCAAAGATGAGGTATCTAAACTCCTTAAAATAGGATCCATTTGGTAAGTTAAGTACCCGGATTGGTTAGTAAACGTAGTAGTAGTCCCTAAAAAGGGGAATAAATTAAGAATGTGTGTAGACTATAATGACTTGAAAAAGGCATGTCCCAAGGACTCTTTTTGTTTTCCCAACATCGATCACATAATCGATGCGACGGCCGGCCACGAGATCCTCAGCTTTCTTGATGCCTATTTCGGGTACAACCAAATTAGGATGGACCCTAGCAACCAGGGAAAAACATCATTCATCACTAAATACGACACCTACTGTTATAACGTAATGCCGTTCGGACTAAAAAAACGCCGGTGCCACTTACCAACGCCTAATAAATCGGATGTTCGAAGAGCAAATAGGAAACCAATGGAGGTTTATATTGACGACATGTTAGTTAAGTCCCTACGAGGAGAGGACTATTTGAAATATTTGTAGGAAACCTTCAACACATTGAAGAAATACAATATGAAGCTGAACTTGGAGAAATGTTCATTCAGAGTCGGATCCAAGAAATTCCTCGGATTCATGGTGTCCAACCGAGGAATCGAGATCAACCCCGATAAGATCAAGGCCATAGAGGACATTACTGTGGTGGAAAATGTCAAGGACGTCCGAAGGTTAACCGGGCGTATAGCTACCTTGGGTCGATTTATTTCAAGGTCCTCCGATAAGAGTCATCGGTTCTTCTTATTATTGAAGAAGAAGAATAACTTCTCATGTACCCTGGGGTGCCAACAAGCCTCGGAAGAACTCAAGCGGTAGCTTTCGAGCCCGCCGTTGCTTCACTTCGAAAGAAGACGAGCAATTGTACCTGTACTTGGCGGTATCTGAGATAGCGGTAAATGGAATCCTGGTCGAGGAAGAGGAAGGTACAGAATTTCCTATCTATTATGTTAGCAAGACTCTAGTAGAGACCGAAACTAGGTAACCTCATTTGGAAAAATTGGCGCTCGCTTAGCTAAGCGCCTCTAGGAAGTTAAAATCGTATTCTCAATGCCATCCCATATGTGTCGTAACTACTCACCCGTTGAGAAATATAATTCATAAACCCGAGATCGCGGGACGATTGGCCAAATGGACCGTGAAAATCAGTAGATACAATATCGAGTATCGACCCCGAACCGCCATTAAATCTCAAATTTTGGCGGACTTCGTGGCCGACTTCATGTTGGCTCTAATACCCGAGGTCGAAAGGGAATTGTTGCTGAAATCGGGGACTTCCTCAGGAATCTAGACCCTCTTTTTGGACGGTGCGTCAAACGCAAAGCGGTCCGTACTTGGCATCGTGTTGAAGCAACCGACGGTAATATAGTTAGGCAATCTATTAGAACTATAAAATTTACTTATAAAGAGGTCGAATATGAGGCCATGATTGCAAGTCTCGAACTGGCTAAAAGCCTGGGTGCCAATGTGATCGAAGCTAAATGCGATTCCCTCCTTGTGGTGAACCAAGTCAATGGGAGGTTTGAAGTTATTACAACCCGTAAATTCATATGTTAGATTTCGTGGTAAGATAGTTTACATATAAGAGCCTAAGAACCCGAAAAATAGTTCAAAAAGTCAAGAAAAGAGCAAAAGGTGTCGCAAAGTTGGATATGCTACCGCAAAACTCACATGCAGGCCGCATATCCTACACTGAAATCGCAAACTAAGACAGATTTCTAGGCAGAAATCTGTGTCAGAAATGCGGCCAGTATGCGACCGCATAATGCAAATGCGGACCGCAAAAGTGTCCTCCTTCATCGCATAATGAAACAGAGTTCTGGGCTGAAATCAACGTCAGGAATGCGGTCGCATTCGAACCGCAAAATTGACCCTCTGCATCGCATAGTGTGATAGATTTCTGGGCAGAAATTTGCGACCAAAATGCGAACCGTATGTCGTTTTTACGGCAAAAATGCGATCGCCGATTTGACATGCGTCAGATAAGTGTATTATTCATTTGCCAATTAAGGAACGAGTATAAAAGGTCCAAGGACGGTCAAGGGAGCTATTTTCAGACCTCCCTAAAAGAAACTAAGCCCCACGACCCTTCTCTCAGAAATCCCATAAACTTTAATCAATTTTCCTTCCTTCAAGTTCAAAATTGAGAGTAAAAGCTAGGGATTGAAGAACTGAAGAAAAGCCCCAACTAATTTCTCCTTCTTTCAAGTCCTAAGTGGGAGTGAGACCTAGGAGTTGAATAATCAAGGAAGAAGGCTAGATAATCCACATGCAAGGTAAGTTATTACTCCCTTTCATGCAATCTTTCTCTTGGGAATTCATGGTATAATGTTTTATGCATGTAAGAACTCATGGGATGGTGATTGGAAGCCATGAGTTCAAGTTAACGAGTGATAATGGACTGGTTATGATTAATTTGGGTTGTTGTTGAGCTGCATGTGTTATTACTATGTTTGTGAAGTTTTAGAAGAAGAAGGGTGTGGAGAAGCACCATACGAATTTAGGGGATTATAATTAATGATAGCTATGACGCCAAGAGTGTAACGGTTGAATTGTTCTTTATTTGTAGACTAAGGAATTGTAATAATTGTTTAGCTTGAGAACTGGTGCAGTATATACCAGATATGTAAGACTATACCGTTCTTTGTTTGCACAACTCCAATTATACAAATGCAATGAACGTACGAGCCCTCAAAGATACTTTATTCTTAGTAGGCTATCCAGTTCAGCAGATATTGGCAAGATTCATCCTTCGGACTTGCTATAGCCTTGGTATGCATTTTGTATAGGCATTTTGGGCATGTCGGGGCCCTGTTCCGACGTAGGTTGTATGACGTATGTTCCAGTAGAGGCTCATAGACAAATGTTAGTTTATGCATAGACAAGTGTTGGGTTATGTACAGACGATAGACAATGGGTTGACATATGTACTGTTGAATTGCCTTGTCGGCAAACGTATGTGTTTTGTTGTATGGTTTTGTATTGCAGCCTTGTTGACCATATTATGTATATAAGTATATTTATATCATGGTATGATATTTCAGTTCACTATGATTATTGTTCGAGATTGTTTGTATATGTCAAGTCTTATAGATAATAAGGAAAGATAGATGAAGGGTACGCCGGTGTCCGATGAGTAGGGCCCGATGCCGGTCGCGGCCCTCCGGTCGGGTCGTGACAAACTTGGTATCAGAGCAGGTCGTGTCCTAGGGATTGTCTACGAGCCGTATCTAGTAGAGTCTTGATTATGGGTGTGTAGCGCGCCACATTTATAATCAGGAGGCTACCTGACATTTAGGAATGTTACCTTCTTTCTGAATCTACATCGTGCGTAGAGCTGAGTTGTAAGTATTCATTTCTAACATTCGCCTTGTTTTCCTTCAGCGATGAATTTGACTAGAAAGCAAACAAGTAACAGACGGTTTGATACAGATGTGGGAGAGGGTGCAAGCCAGGTGCCCCAAGCTAGAGAAGGCCAAAGTGAGCCTCAAAATGAGACACCGTCTCAGACCTCATCTACTCCTCCTTCCCCAGGGGATATTATAAGCCACCCAGCATCTCCAGTTCCTTTATCTGGTACTACAGACCAGGACTTGAGGACTGCAGTACAATTGCTGACTAGCTTGGTAGCCTCTCAGGCTCAGAGGCAGAACACCGATGCCACTGAGAGTTCGAGATTTCATTAATCTTGATCCTCCAGTGTTTAGCGGGTCTGATCCCAAGGAGGACCCCCAAACTTTTATTGATCAGATCCATCGCACCCTGCGGGTTATGCAAGCTAGTGATACGGAGGCAGTGGAATTGGCTTCTTACCAGTTACGGGACCTAGCAGTTTTCTGGTATGGTAGTTGGGAGAGGCCCAGGGGTCCAAATGCTCCCCCACCTATGTGGAATGAATTTTCTGAGGCATTTCTTCGTCACTATTTACCGGTTGAGGTACGACGAGCCAAAGCTGATAAATTCTTGAACCTTACACAAGGTAATATGAGTGTGCGAGAGTACAACATGCAGTTTGATTCTTTGGCAAGGTATGCTCCCCATATGGTGCCGAGATGGGTGATAGGGTTCATCTGTTTGTGAACGGACTAGGACCACATTTGATAAATGAGTGCACGACAGCATGCTTGATAGAAGGCATGGATATTTCTCGTATTCAGGCTTATGCCCAGACACTAGAGGATCGTAAGCGTCAACAAAGAGCAGATAGGGAACAGGATAGTGGCCAACATAAGAGATCGAGATTTGCAGGATACTCTGGTGACTTCAGAGGTAGTATCAGGCCCCAAGTTTCGAGGAGTTTGGCGCCATCTGTAACTAGCGCTCCTCCACAGTTTCAGAGGCCTCGATATGATCGATCTATCTATTCGGGTCCAAGTCAGAGTTCTCGGGCATCAGGCTCGAAACATCACAGGGATACCAGTCAGATGAGGTCCTTAATGCCTCGTTGTGATCAGTGCGGCAAGGGCCACCCTGGACCGTGCCGTCGAGGTTCTGATGCATGTTATTTTTGCGGACAGCCTGTCATATGATGCGGGATTGTCCTAGTAGAAGAGATGGTGGTATGGCTCAGCCGACTGGATCTGTGTCTGGTTCTTCCTTATCAATTCGACCTCCAGCACGGGGTTTTCAGCAGCCAGCAAATCGTGGTAGAGGTGCAAGTGCTGTACCGAGCTCAAGTGGTATTCAAAATCGCATATATGCTCTAGCAGGTCGACAGGATATTGAGTCCTCTCCGGATGTTGTTACAGGTATACTGTCAGTATTTTCTTATGATGTATATGCATTGATTGATCCCGGGTCCACATTATCATATGTTACACCCCTTGTGGCTGATAAGTTTGGCATCGAACCTGAATTAATAAGCAAACCCTTTGCGGTATCTACTCCAATAGGAGATTCTGTGGTTGTCAAGAAAGTATATAGAGGTTGCACCGTGACGATTTGTAGTCGTCAAACCTCGGCAGATTTATTTGAATTAGAAATTGTTGATTTCGATGTAATAATGGGAATGGATTGGTTGGCTTCATGCTATGCAAGTGTTGATTGTCATATGAAGATGGTTAGATTTCAATTCCCTGGTGAACCCATCCTTGAATGGAAGGGGAACATTGCTATGCCGAAAGGTAGGTTTATTTCCTGCCTTAAGGCAAGGAAGATGATCTCAAAGGGTTACATCTATCATCTCGTTCGTGTGATGGATGTGGAGGCGAAGTCACCTATTCTACAATCAATTCCCGTAGTCAATGAATTTCCAGATGTCTTTCCAGATGAACTCCCAAGTCTTCCTCCTGAAAGGGAGATTGAGTTTGGCATTGATGTGTTACCTGATACTCACCCGATTTCTATCCCTCCATATAGAATGGCCCCAGCAGAATTGCGAGAGTTGAAAGTACAGTTGAAGGACTTGCTGGATAAAGGCTTCATTAAGCCTAGCACTTCACCTTAGGGTGCGCCAATCTTGTTTGTACGAAAGAAAGACGAGTCGTTGAGGATGTGTATCGATTATCGACAGTTGAACAAGGTCAATATAAAGAACAAATATCCACTTCCAAGGATTGACGACCTATTTGACCAACTTCAGAGTGCCAAATATTTTTTCAAGATTGACCTACGTTCAGGGTATTTTCAGTTGAGAGTCAAGGAGAAAGATATCCCAAAAACAACCTTCCGAACAAGACATGGGCATTTTGAGTTCCTAGTAATGTCGTTTGGGCTAACAAATGCCCCGACAGCTTTTATGGATCTCATGAATACTGTAGTTCAGGCCTTATCTTGATGTGTTCGTGGTTGTATTCATTGATGATATTCTAGTGTATTCCCGTTCAGAAGCAGAACATATGGGTCACTTGCGGATTGTATTGCAGACCCTTCGGGAACACAAGTTATATGCAAAGCTCTCCAAATGTGAGTTTTGGATAAACTCAGTAGCATTCCTAGGCCATGTAATATCTGACGAGGGTATTAGTGTCTACACTCAAAAGATCGATGCAGTCAAGAATTAGCCGAGACCTACAACGGCATCAGAAGTCCGTAGCTTCTTGGGGCTAGCAGGATACTACAGGCGGTTTGTAGAAGGGTTTTCTTCTATATCGGCACCATTAACTAAGCTGACCCAGAAAGCTACCAAATTCCAATGGTCTGATGTTTGTGAGCGGAGTTTTTAGGAACTGAAGAATCGATTAACATCCACTCTAGTTCTTACTCTTCCAGAAGGAACTAAAGGTTATGTGGCATATTGTGATGCCTCCGGCATAGGTTTGGGATGTGTATTGATGCAGCATGGGAAGGTGATTGCTTATGCTTCGAGACAATTGAAGAAGCATGAAAAGAATTATCCAACCCATGATTTGGAATTGGCTGCAGTAATATATGCTTTGAGGATATGGCGACACTATCTATACGGTGTCCATGTTGATATCTACACATACCATAAAAGTTTGCAATACATCTTCAGTCAGAAAGAGTTAAATTTGAGACAACGACGTTGGCTCGAATTACTGAAAGACTACAACGTCGAGATATTGTATCATCTGAGTAAAGCCAATGTGGTGGCAGACGCCCTCAGTCGTAAGTCAATGGGAAGCCTAGTGCACGTTGAAGCAGGTAAATGGGGATTGACTAGAGAACTTCATCGGCTAGCCAACATGAGAATCAAATTATTAGACTCCGAGGACGGAGGTGTCATTGTACATAGTACATCAGAATCATCTCTCATAGCCGAGGTGAAAGCACGACAATACGAAGATCCCACCTTGGTATGATTGAGAGAGGGCATTCAGCAGGGTGAAATTTCAGCTTTTGAGATTGCAGGAGATGGAACACTGAGGTGCCAAGGCCGATTATGTGTGCCTAATGTAGTAGGGTTGCGAGAGAAGATTATGCAGGAAATCCATCAATCCCGATATTCCATCCATCCTGGTTCGAAAAAGATGTTTCATGATGTCAAAGATATACAAATTACAGAAGATCTATCATATGAAGAAGTACCAGTGGCTATATTAGATCGACAAGTCCGTAAGCTAAGAACAAAAGATGTAGCTTCCGTTAAGGTATTATGGAGGAACAAGAACGTGGAAGAAATGACATGGGAATCAGAGGAAGAGATTAAGTCTAAATATCCGTACTTGTCCAGAAAATAGATAATGATGATGCCGAAGGAACGCAGAACGCATTGAAAGAAGAAACATCCTTACGAGGTAAATAGTAACTTGAGATACTCTTCATTATTACAAATGATAATATGCTGATAATGTACATGTCCATAAGTTGCATACTCTTGTAAGACCGTACGTTAAGTAAAATCCCCGCAAAACCTTTACATTCGAGGACGAATGTTCCTAAGGGGGGAGAGTGTTACAACCCGTAAATTCATATGTTGGATTTCAGGGTAAGATAGTTTACATATAAGAGCCTAAGAACCCGAAAAATAGTTCAAAAAGTCAAGAAAAGAGCAAAAGGTGTCGCAAAGTTGGATATGCTACCGCAAAACTCACATGCAGGCCGCATATCCAACACTAAAATCGCAAACTGAGACAGATTTCTAGGCAGAAATCTGTGTCAGAAATGCGGCCAGTATGCGACCGAATAATGCAAATGCGGACTGCAAAAGTGACCTCCTTCATCGCATAATGAAACATAGTTCTGGGCTGAAATCAACGTCAGGAATGCGTCCAGAATGCGGTCGCATTGTTGAAAATGCGAACCGCAAAATTGACCCTCTGCATCGCATAGTGTGACAGATTTCTGGGCAGAAATTTGCGACCAAAATGCGAACCGCATGTCGTTTTTGCGGCAAAAATGCGATCGCCGATTTGACAGGCGTCAGACACGTGTATTATTCATTTGCCAATTAAGGAACGAGTATAAAAGGCTCCTAGGACGGTCAAGGGAGCTATTTTCAGACCTCCCCAACAGAAACTAAGCCCCACGACCCTTCTCTCAGTAATCCCATGAACTTTAATCAATTTTCCTTCCTTCCAAGTTCAAAATTAAGAGTAAAAGCTAGGGATTGAAGAACTGAAGAAAAGCCCCAACTGATTTCTCCTTCTTTCAAGCCCTAAGTGGGAGTGAGACCTAGGAGTTGAAGAATCAAGGAAGAAGGCTAGATAATTCACATGCAAGGTAAGTTATTACTCCCTTTCATGCAATCTTTCTCTTGGGAATTCATGGTATGATGTTTTATGCATGTAAGAACTCATGGGATGGTGATTGGAAGCCATGAGTTCAAGTTAACGAGTGATAATGGACTGGTTATGATTAATTGAGGTTGTTGTTGAGCTGCATGTGTTATTACTATGTTTGTGAAGTTTTAGAAGAAGAAGGGTGTGGAGAAGCACCATACGAATTTAGGGGATTGTAATTAATGATAGCTATGACGCCTAGAGAGTAACGGTTGAATTGTTCTTTATTTGTAGACTAAGGAAGTGTAACAATTGCGTAGCTTGAGAACTGGTGCAGTATATACCAGGTATGTAATACTATACCGTTCTTTCTTTGCACGACTCCAATTATACAAATGCAATGAACGTACGAGCCCTCAAAGATACTCTATTCTTAGAAGCTAGGATTGCTTATATTATTCCCCTCTTATGGAAGGCTTGATGTATTGTTATTTCTTTGACCTTATGTCGTCATAGAAGTATGATTCATGTGAGTCCAGCATGCATTATCTATTTTACTACACCGAGCCGCGCTATAGTCGGCCGCGCGATGGCACCTATTGTGCAACTATATAAACACCGAGCCGCATTATGGTCGGCCGGGCGATGGCACTTATTGTGCAATCACTGATCAGTTGGGTATGATAATGATTAGCCCATGGAGGCGTACGTATATGATAATGATGAGCCCATGGAGGCGTACGTATATGATGATGATGAAGCCCACGGAGGCGTATGTATATGAGGATTTAAAAAGATGTATATATATGTATGTTTATGTCATAGTACGGTACTTTAGTTGAATGTATGAATATGTCGTCATCGGAAGGTTGAGATGATAAGGATCACGGTTCACTACTATAAAGGTATGTTATGGTTAGTCGCCCTCAGAGGCATTCAGATGGTACAGATTGTATGTTTCTTATCTTGATTTATATTACTGCTCTTACATCATGTTTTCCTGTCTTACATACTCAGTACCTTATCCATACTGACGTTCTTTTATTTGTGGACGCTGCATGTCGTGCTGTAGGTCTTGATAGACTGATAGACAGAGCTCCCCAACCGCAGTAGGCTATCCAGTTCAGCAGATATTGGCAAGATTCATCCTTCGGACTTGCTATAGCCTTGGTATGCATTTTGTATAGGCATTTTGGGCATGTCGGGGCCCTGTTCCGACGCAGGTTGTATGATGTATGTTCCAGTAGAGGCTCATAGACAAATGTCAGTTTATGCATAGACAAGTGTTGGGTTATGTACAGACGATAGACAATGGGTTGACATATGTACAGTTGAATTGCCTTGTCGGCAAACGTATGTGTTTTGTTGTATGGTTTTGTATTGCAGCCTTGTTGACCATATTATGTATATAAGTATGTTTATATCATGGTATGATATTTCAGTTCACTATGATTATTATTCGAGATTATTTGTATATGTCAAGTTTTATAGATAATAAGGTAAGTTAGATGAAGGGTACGCCGGTGTCCGATGAGTAGGGCCCGGTGCCGGTCGCGGCCCTCTTCTCGGGTCGTGACAGAAGTCAAAGAGGAATGAATGCGAAGGTACCTGGATAAACTATAGGTAACGCTACATCGGTTCAAGGAGTGGACCCTGAAACAGGTACCTCATGATCAAAACAGCAAAGTCAATACTCTCGCTAACTTGGGATCGTTGGTTGATGACGATGAATTCAGCTTGGGAACGGTTGTACAACTTATGAAATTGGTAGTGGAAGAAGGCCACGCCGAGATAAATTCGACAAGCTTAACCTGGGGCTGGAGAAATATGTATATGGATTACCTCAAGATCGGGAAGCTGCCCTCGGACCCTAAAGAATCAACAGCCCTGCGCACAAAGGCAGCCAGGTTCAGCTTGTCCGAAGATAACACCCTATTCAGGAGAATATTCGATGGCCCACTCGCCATATGTCTGGGATAAGGAGATAAATATGTATTAAGGGAAGTTCACGAAGGCACCTGCAGGAACCATTCGGGGGCCGAATCGCTGGTTCGTAAGATAATCCGAGTCGGCTACTACTGGATCGACATGGAAAAAGATGCGAGTGAGTTCGTATGAAAATGCAACGGATCTCTAAGGCACGCACCAATGATCCATCAGCCCGGGGAGCTACTGCATTCGCTCCTGTCACCTTGGCCATTCATGAAATGAGGGATGGACATCGTCGGTCCCCTGCCACGGGCACCCGGTAAGGCTCAATTTATATTATTTATGACTAACTATTTTTCTAAATGGGTCGAAGCCCAGGTATTTGAGAAACTCACGGAAAAAGAAGTTATTGATTTTATCTGGGACCACATAATATGCCAGTTCGGAATGCCGGCCGAGATCGTATGCAACAACGGGAAGCAGTTCATTGGCAATACGGCGAGCAAATTTTTCGAGAAACATAAGATCAAAAGGATCCTATCAACATCTTATCACCCTAATAGGAACGGTGGGCGGAGTCTACGAACAAGACCATACTTCTGAAACCTTAAGAAGAGATTGACCGACGCCAAAGGAAAATGGAAGAAAATATTGCCCAAAGTCTCGTGGGTATATCGTACGACCTCAAAATCTAGTACCGGGGCCACCTCATTCTCGATGGTCTACGGTGCCAAAGCGCTAATACCGTTCGAAGTAGGAGAATCGAGTTTCAAGTTCCGATATGCGACCGAAGAGTCAAACGATGAGGCCATGAGAACGAGCCTGGAATTATTGGACGAGAGGCGCGAGGTTGCCCTTGTCCGATTGGCCGCCAAAAAATATCGAATCAAAATGTATTACAATCGGAGAGCCAACCTCCCACACTTCAATATCAAGGACTTGGTGTTAATAAAGGCGACACTGAACACCCGAAACCCGAACAAGGGGAGGCTTAGACCGAATTGGGAAGGTCCATATTGAATTATTGAGATTACCAGCAAAGGATCATACAAACTCGAAGCAGGGAACGGTGAGCGACTACCGAACAACTAGAACGTAACCCACTTAAAACGATACTACTGCTAAGGTACGACCCCATCCATTCCTTTCTTTACACTAGCATTTATGAACGTGTCTTGCACGGTAATAATGGCATGTGATAATTTAAACATTTATTTATATGAAGGAATAAAATTTAATTAATAAAAGAAATTTTATGTATAATAATACAACAATCATCTAAATACGAAAATTTATTATTACATTAGCATAATACATGAATTTAAAATAAAAGGACATCATCAAAACTTACACAAATTATCAATTTTATCGTGATAGTTAGTTAATTATGTATTATAGTTTAAAAGTATTTAATGTGATGGTATCTTAACGAACACTTCTTTGTGGACAATATTTTTGTGTGTATGTTTCCTCCTAATGCTTTGGTTGCTCTGCCTTAACCAAAACTCTTGTTGTGGATCTTGATATCCCTCTTGAAAGTGCAACATACAGTTATTCATCTAAGAAAATATATTTCGGTAAATATAGTCCAATGTTTAGGATGTTTGTCCTTGTACTTTATATATTATATCTGCAAAACACAAACATATTAAAAATTATTTTCGTACAAATTTAAAAGGATATTCCTTAGTTTTGGAAGATGAAAGTTAAATTCAGGGATAAAAATATACTTATAAGTACATTGACCAATATCATAATATTTGCATGTATGACATTATACTCAAAACTTCTTTGTACCATCCGTGTGCTAATATATAAGCTATTCAGCGTATTTAAATTTTTCAGTAGCATGACGGGCATATTTTTTTTCAAAATCAACCTACATATAATGGATAATGAACTTAGTCTATTATATATATGATGACACTAACATATGTAAGAAATAATATACTTGACAACAAACATGCTTGGTTGAAGGCCATTTGGTATTAAAGTAATTAAATATTCTTCTTAGTAGTAATTATTGGTATCATTTTCTGCTGAGTCAAAAACAGAAAAATATTTTATTTTTACTATAAAATTTTGCAATCAATCTTTTATTCAGTTGATCAACATATTCATTTCTGCCAGCTAAGATATATTTTTAATTATATCATGCGATTTGCACAAATTGCGTTAAGAAATATTTCTCTGATTAAATGCACTATTATTACCATTGGGATTGATAACCAAGTGTTCTGGAAGAGAAACAAATCATCTTTTATTGATGCTCTTATTCATTTCCGACACGAAGCAAAAAGACATTAAATACTGTATCTCTTCTTATTTTATATTTCTTGTTAGTGGAATCTTTTTCATTTGAGGCCAGAAGTATAACTTTGGCAAGAGCTTTTATAGTCTCTGCTTTTGTCGATTTTGGACAACTACTGATAGTACTTGACATAAATTACCTCCCAAACTATTAATTTTTTACTAAACGGTTCATTAATATCCAATATATCTCTAGAACTTCGTTTGACACTTAGCCATAAGTGCTTCATCCCATATTATCAATTTTATTTTTCTTATAAATTTAGCATCATTGCGCTGCTTCGATGTATATCAAATTTAAAATGGGTGACCTCATAATAAAATCGTTATTGGTACACCAATTGCTATTATTACTAACAGTGTCATGCCTCTTAATATGATATTTGCAAGTAATGCATGACCTAGAAATATTATTTCGATTCAGCCAGAGGCATCTACAAAGAATAATCCCGTTATAACAGAGTCTACTCTTTATAATATAATCTTGAAAGCTTGTTCTTGTTCTGGATTTAGCTTTAATTGTGCTTCCTCAAACACTCGTATAGCATTTTGATTTTTAATAGTATATTAACATTTTTACTTTTATTCTAACGCTCTTTTTTATGGAATAAATTTATGTACCCTAAGATTTTTTTGAGGAGGCCAATATGTATAAGATTTTGCTACTCGTACTCTGTCAAATTCTAGTATTGTTTATGATATCGTCCCACAGAGATTGGAGAATCTAGCTACAAACTTATAATATCTTGCTACTATTTGAAAGAATCAAATTGACGAAGTTTTGTTTGTTGAAAATTTAAATTGCTTAAGTTGAAACAAAATAACTTTCGGAAGATTTATATTTAAAAAGAGTTGGGAATCATTGAATTCACTCGATAGCGTGATAATAATAAAATCTTAGCTTCTACATGTATTTCTCTTAGGAATAACTGCTTATTGCTAATACAATTATATTTTTTTCAATAAGAAATAATCAATTAATAATACTCCGCGAGGTTATGTAAATCAATTGATATATGATTTGTGATGATTAAAATGAAATAATTTTTTTGCCTGAATTGTGCTAAAAGATAGCAAAAACCTCTTGCGATTATTTTTTACTAAAACTCAATAATCTTGCCTACTACAACTCCTCCGTGAGAACTAGAATGGAAGTAAGCAAGATTACAAATTTGGAATAATAGATTAATAAGAATTACTCTCACTCTATTATTTTACCCAATAGTTATCACATATTAATTTTGCTTTGTAAGAATTACAAAATTGACATACAACTAACTTTGGAGAAGAAATAGATGGAAGTGAAATATTAATTAAAACTGAGAGTAGAAAGTTTCAGGTCAAGCATGTAATAAAACTGAGATTAATATTATAATTATATCAAACTTCATCAACTATCCTAACAAAAGAGATTACTCCATTATAGAGTATTTAAATCTTACAAAGAAAGAAATCCTTAAAATACTATCAAAACTCTTAGAAAATTCAAAAACTACAAGAGGAAAGTGAAATAGATAAATAAAGAAGCAAATACCAAATCTAGAGAAAAAGTTGCTAATTGGCACGTCTAATCTCTCACCTCAACACAAATATGGCATACTATTTATAATCAAATCCCATAAGGTGCCATGTTGTCTCATACTTCTTTTGCCATGTTGCCTCGTACTCTTTTGCCTTGATGCCTCGTGCTCACTTTTTATTTCCTTTATTTGCGTTATCATGATATTTTTATTTCCTGCAAAATCCTATTAGAAAATACAGAGAATTGACATATTTTATATATATATATATATATATATATATATATATATATATATATATATATTTTATTTAAAAGAGATTGATAACATTATGATCACAATTTCGAGATTCTCAAATTTTTGTCCATAAGCTTGCCCTTCATATCGGTCTCCGCTAATGTAGAATCAACACTAATTTCTAAAATTATTTTAGGACTTTTTCAGGCTTGTAATGATAGGCTTAATGCTGGTAAGGTAAAAGGATATGTCTGTAGTGACTTTGTTCCATCCAGCTTTTTTATGAGAGCCGATTGTTTTACCAAAGTAACTATGTACAACTCAACACAAAGAAAATAACTCTAGAAAATGGGCTAAAGGTCCCTGTCTCCAATTCGATAATTAATATCACTAAATCATCATTTCTCTTAATAGATTCCTTAAATTCAGGCTTCTTGAACCAAAAATTTATTCTGCAGGTATATACACCTTGTTTTCCTCTCTCTCTTTTTTTTTTAAAGAGTGAAATAGAGCATTTACTCCACAAGTATTCCTTCATCGCTTGTTTAAATAATCATTTTTGCTCAGCTATCGCCGGAAGGAGTAGTATCGATCTTTTGTAGGATAAACCAATATGGTGTATTAATAAAATTTAGTTTATCCCCCTACCCCCCCCCCCCCCCCCNCCCCCTCCTTTTTTTTCTCTTTTTTTTTTCCAGCCCAAAGCTGGGTGCTAAAAGGAAAAATATAAATATTTGTGGTTAAAAATAGATAGGCTAAAAAGTATATCAGAGAAAGCCTAATTTCATTCTAAAAATAGTACTGTCTAGAATTTCACCTTTATAGACATTTGGGGCACGTTCTAGCAGAATTTTGTTGATTCTACCTATTGAGATTATAATGCTTCTCAATTCCAGCACTTCCTTCAATTTGGAGATACTCATTCTTGCCTTCACAAAAATAAAATCACAAACTTGAAAGTTATATGGCATAAATGAACAAAATTATGTTTGAAAATATGCAAACATTAACTTTAAAACTTTAATATTGTACAAGAATAACAATTAAGAATAAAATAAAAGATGGATATATATAGAGAGAGAAAAATAGATGGCACAACAATTGATCTGCAAAAAAAAAAAAAAGTGTACATTTGCAAATGGCTTCAGGAAAGAACAACCCATATTTCTTCTTTATGTAGCCAAAAGTCGATTATGCTTCTTTATTCCAAGTACCTTATACATATACTTGGTGATACAAATTTTCAATAATGCACCATGAGAACCTCTGTTCATATAAAAACTGTAATGCATATCTACGTAAAGTAGAAATATTCAAGAGAAACAAAATGACTCATCATAATATTTAACCCCTACCTCTGTCCCAATAAGCACTGTTAGTTGAAATAAAATTTAACAGAAGAAAGGAAATTATGAAAATCAAATGTTATTTCTTATCTTTACATAGAACAACAAGTGATTCCTGCGTTATAAATTGAAACACAATAGTTAATCCAATATTAATCAAATGTTAATCCATGCATTAAATAAAAAGGATTGAATATTTCATCTTATGTGGATGTGTAGAGTTAGAATGCACCTGCTTATGATATCAAACAGTAAAAAGAAAAAGAAACAAACTAGAAAAACTTATATATATGGCTAATTCATAACTTTTTATTAAGAAATTAATTACCTCCCGATGCGTCACATGTGGAGGCTCGATCCATCAGGTGTGTGTTTTTCACTTTCTGTTTTGGCTTCATTTTTCTCTTATGATCAACTTTTCTAACAATAAAACCAAAAAACAGTTAGTATAAACTTGTTATCCTGAAAATTAAAAGCAATAATACTACTTAAAACACACTATTTCTAAAGATCGTTTATTCATAGGCAAAAGTTCACTATTTGTGCAGCTGACACCAAAAATTTACACCTACCAGCAAACATTCTCTAAACGTTCAAATTTCACAGCTAACGCCAACAAAAACTTATACTTGTTAGCTGGACAATAACAAAGTTCTAGATATATAAACAGAGATTTACTCCTACAAGCTGTATATTTAAACAGCACCAGATAATATAAATATCTACAGAACAACCGTAGTTAGCAGTCACATAGCCTTAGTTCAAAAATCAGCAGCAACCTACTTTCATCAGTTCAAAAATCACATAATTCTCTCCCCCACTAGAACACTTCATTCCCCTGAATGAACTACGTCGTGACAGAGAGGCTACGACTTTTGTTTATTTTCCATCACTCAGGTGAAACTTATCCTCTATTTCAGAGGAGACATGTCCCTTTTTAACAACCTCATCTTCCGTTTCAACCACTTCTCTTGACCTTTTTACTTTTTGCTTGATTGTGCATCTTTATTTATAACTGGATCATTTTTGCTAGGTGGAAAGATACTGGAAAATTCATCAGAAGTAGTTAGTTGACCAAAATCATTTAAATCACTAAAGATATTGCCCTCTTTAGTAGATAATGTGTCTGTAACATTTGGTATATCATGGAGTAATGGGGGCTGGCTTAAAAATTCATCACCACTAAAAAATTGTGCATCAGGAGCACGAGCTAGTTCTGGAACAGTTGGTGTATCAGTTGGTGGTGATGGTTGGTCTAGAAACTCAACAGCATAGAGAAATCGCGGCATAGGAGTAATAGCTGGATCGCCTCACACAATGGTGGGAAAACAAGGCATATTCAAGAATCGCCAGATTGTTCCCATGTTGCGCATCATGTTAGCAAATGTACAAACCATAGTAGAATAATATACTGTACCTTGCATCAGGATGTTTTCAACTCGACCCAACCCCGACTTTATCAATTCTTCTAATTTTCCAGTCTTGTTCTCCATTTTTTCTTCTAACTTATCAATTTTTTCAGCAAGTTGAATAAATTGATGTAGCAAACCATCAACTTGAGCTGCAAGTTGATTCATAACCATCAATTGCGCAATCGGCGCAAGACGTGCTTGCCTCGATTTTCTTCTTGCCTTGACTTTCTTTTTGGACCATCTCTATCTCCAATTGTCACGATCCAAAATCCATTATAGGCTGTCTAACACCGCCGTCAGGCAAGCCAACACTGATTAGTCAATTTAATTACTCATTCTAACACTTAAAAATCATAATTTTTAATAATGAAATAGCGTGAAATAGAATTTACACGAACATCGTAACATGAGATGTAGCTCATGGTAAAGCCCCCGAAATAGCCGCGTCTCTGCGCCCAAAGACCACCGGATATATCTGAACCTGCACAAAAATTGCAGCAAGTGTAGTATGAATACGTAAATCAACGCGTACCCAGTAAGTATCTAGCTTAACCCCAGAGAAGTAGTAACGAGGGGTCGATATCGATACTTACTAGTGGTACAACAAGACAAATTACAGTAAAAGAAAATAGGGAGTTAGAGTAGATAAACGAAATAACAAGTGTAAATACGTGTAAGTCCTCCCATCCGCAATGATTCAAACTCTCAGCTAGTAACTACCTCCTCAATCGGAGTGTATATATATAATGGATCTTACCGGATAGGTAGTCACAGTTCAATCAGGAACAAGCTCACAAATATGCTGGCTTCTTGCCAACTATTACGCACGATCTCATAAGAGTATCCCGTCATAATATGTGCACTGCCGAGGATTGAACGGCACGAACCATAGTTACATTTATTATATTGTCAAGGCAAACGCCCCGCTCCCATGAGAGTGTGATACATAATCCTGCCTAGGCGAACGGCCTGATCACATCATAATATGCCCACTGTCGAACTGCACGAACCATAGATGTATCTATTATACTGCCGAGGCGAACGGTCCGATCCCATTAGAATAAGAAGCTTTAACGGGTCCTTGACCCCACTCACGAATAGACCTGTGAGTTATAAATTTTAAGAGAAACCTTTCGATGAAAATGCATAACGCGAGAAAAGTTCGTAAGCGGAGTACAATTATTTTGCGACTAATCATGAAGCCTGTCGAATCTCTACCATATCGAGTCTATCACTCTACACAAGTCTCATCTCAAGTCACAACGTAAAATAAAGGAATTAAATGGCACGAGACGACTCAAGTAGTACAACTATAGCATACTGTGAACCTAAGTTTATACGGACATAACATGAATCTAACTATGTACAGACTCTCGTCACCTTGTGCGTACGTAGACCCCACAGTAAGTAACAAATAACAATTACATCACCTAGGGTTAGTTTCCCCTTCACAGGGTTAGACAGGAGGCTTACTTTGCTCCGAAATTTCAAAACCGGCTCCAAAGCCTCTCTAATACCTCAATCAAAGCCCGTCGATCTAAAGCTATTCAAACAACGTGCAAACCAGTCAAAATACATTCTAATATCTATAATTAATCATTTTAACCAATTCCCCAACTCTGCTTAAAAAGTATAAAAATTAACCTTCAGGCCCACTTGCCGGATTCCGAAAATTTCGAAGAAAATCATAACTCATAACACTACGAACTCAAATATATGATTTATTCCCAATTCCATGTCCAATTTCGTGGTCAAAATTCAAAAATACCAATTTTTAGGTTTTTCTTCAAAATCCCAAATTTCTACAAATTCTCATGTCTAAATCCATATATAATCCATCCATCTCACTAACATAATGTGGGAGTCACTTACGTTGCTTTAGATGATGAAAATACTCTATTGAGGAGCTCCAAAAATCACCCAAGTCGTGTGGAAAATGGGTAAAATGAACCCAAACCCCGTTTAAAAACCAATCAGCCCAAACCTGCTCTTCTTCGCGTTCGCAGAAAGGCCATCGCATTCGCGAAGACCAAAAATCTTAGCCTCCAAATTATTCTTCGCGTTCGCAGCCTATTCGTCCCGTTCGCGAATCCTTGTGGCCACTAACCTTCACGTTCACAGGTCACTAGTCGCGTTCGCGAAGGCTTAATGCCTGCCAGTCCCTAGCTCTACCTTTCCTCTTCGCGTTCGCAGCCTCCAGCTCGCATTCGCGTAGGCTTCCCAACTTCTGCCTCGCGTTATCGTCTTCTTCATCGCGTTCGCGATGGCCAATTCCCAGTAGCCCCAAAATTCCTCTTCGCGAACGCATGAGACCCTTCTCGTTCGCGAAGGAGAAAACCAGACACCAGCATAGCAGTAACAAAACGAGGAGAATCGATCCGAAACCATCCTGAAACTCACCTGAGGCCCCCGAGACCGCGTCCAATCATACAAATTAGTCCCGTAACATGACACCAACTTGCCCGAGGCTTTAAATCACATCAAACAACATCAAATCTACAAATTGCTTATTGATTCAAGCCTAATGAACTATTGAACTTCTAACTTCCCCGCCGATGCCGAAACCTATCAAATCACATCCGATTGACCTTAAATTTTGCACACAAGTCATAATTGACATAATGGACCTACTCCCACTTCCGAAATCGGAATCCGAATTCGATATCAAAAGGTCCACTCTCGGTCAAACTTCCCAAAAATCATCCAATTTCCAATTTTCGCCAATTGGCACTAAAACAACCTACGGACCTCCAAATTCACATCCGGACGCACTCCCAAGACCAAAATCACCATACGGAGTTATTCACAGGCTCGGAATCCCAAACGGACATCGATAACGTTAAAATCCATTTCAACCCAAACTTAAAAAATTCTTAAACCTTCAAAATGCCAACCTTCTGTAATAAGCACCGAGATACTCCCGAGCTATCCGATTCTCAACTCGAACATATGCCAGGTCCAAAATCATCATACGAACCTATTAGAACCTTCAAATCCTAATCCCGAGGTCGTTTACTCAAAAGTCACACCTTAGTCAATTCTTCCAACTTAAAGCTTTTGAAATTAAAATTTTCTTGAACTTTCCGAAATTCAATTCCGACCACATGTACAAGTCATAATACCTGAAGTGAAGCTACTCAAGGTCTCAAACCGTTAAACGACGTGCTAGATCTCAAAATGGCTGGTCGGGTCTTTACATTCTTTCCCACTTAAACATATGTTCGTTCTCGTGCCAAGAACTGCTCCGGAGCTGTCCAAAATTACTGTTTAACACCTTGTTGTGACGACCCAAAGGGTCATCACTTATTTTTAGATTGAATTCAGTGTTCCGAGGCTTAAAAACCTCCTTTTTACCTCACCTCGATTTGCATGTGCGGTCTGTATAATTTTTCAGAACGTAAAAAAAAAAAAAAAAAAAAAAAAAAAAGCTAACGAGAAGAACAAAAGTAAAATACAAAAGAACATTATCCTAACTAATCACCCATGATCTGCTCAATCCAATCCCTCATTTCCCTAACTCCCTAACTCTTCCCCCCACTTTCACGTCTCTCCCTCCCATCTCCCTCGTAAATCCTCCCCACTTCCCCACTTCCTTCACAAATAAAATATCATATTATTGCTATGCCTCATCCAGGTAGAGGCCATATTAATCCAATGATGAGTTTCTGCAAACTCATAGTTACAGAACATCCCAACATACTCATCACTTTTATTGTAACTGAACAGTGGCACAATTTCATAAGTTCCGACCTTTTACCAGAAAACATCAAATATGCAACTATACCTAACGTTATTCCCTCCGAAATTGATCGTGCTAAAGATTTTGCTGGATTTCTCAGAGCTACTTTAACTAAACTAGAAGCTCCTGTTGAGAAATTGATTGATGGGCTTGGGCCGTTGAAACCGAGTGTTATAGTGTATGATACGTACATGAGTTGGATTACAAGAATTGGGAGTCGGAGGAATATTCCGGTGGCTTCATTTTTTCCAATGTCGGCGACTGTCTTTGACATTTTTCATCACATGGATCTTCTTGTTCAAAATGGGCATCTTAAAGCCAATTTGCCAGGTATTTCATTTTCATTTTGTTCTATTTTTTCAAATGAATACTCCCATGTGTATTATTTTATAAGAATATGTTTGACTAGACACTAGGTGGTGTCAATGATTCGGTTCAGCTGGTTATTTTATAAAATTTGTACCGTATAAATTTTATAGTTATTTTTATTTTATATAACCAAAATTAGACATTTCAAAACCATACCAATTATCTTGGATTTTTTTCGTTTGTCGGTAAGCTTCGATTAATTTTTTGGTATTTAGAAAAAAATTCATGTAAGAGTCGCTAGTCGATGTTAGAATGCGATAAATGCGTACTTGCATATGATTTTGGCAAAATAGCGACGAATCAAAGTACAGGAAAGATACCCAGAATAGAGATTCATATCACTGTTCTATGATAGCGTAAAACAAATTAACCAAAAACAAGAGATATATAAATAATATGAGGGGAAAGATACTAATCAAGTTGGGACTCAAGAATAGAGTTTATTCGAAGATTAGTATCTTACAAGAGAAATCTAAATCATACGAGAGGAAAAATAGCCAATTCCTTGTGGCTTGCTACTGAAGATCGCTAGAATGCCTAGTGGCTTGCTATTCGAGATGTTGAAACTAATTTAATTTCATTATGAGTAGTAGGGCTGGCTAAGGGTCCGGTCCGGTCACGGACCGGATTTTTTTTCCGGTCCGGTCCGGTCCGGTACCATTACTATGCCCAAAACCGGACCAAACCGGTCCCTAACGGTCCGGACTCACCGGT
>MCJB01032910.1:197593-284872 GCA_002018475.1 Nicotiana obtusifolia | reverse complement strand
CTTGAATTTGGTTGCAAAGCGAGGTAAGTGTCCGGTCTAACCTTAGCTTGAGGGATTAGGAGTTGTGTCCTATTTGTTAATTGCTTCTTGTTGAGTACGACGTATAGGCATGGTGACGAGTATCTATACGTTGGTGTCGAGCATGACTGTGAGTCTTAAATGGGTAGTTGTTGTGTTCTTAAATGATATTACGAAAGCCTTAATTGATGATTCTCGATGTTGAGCAAGAATTCAGTTTATTTATCGTGGACTTTATTTATAATTGAGTATTGGCATTAGTTGAGCTGAGTAGAGGTTGAGTTAAGATTGGTTATAGCTGATTCTCCCTTGCCGAGATGTTCGCTTTGATATTATTGTTCCCTTGCTGGGAAGTTATTATATTGCTTTTGTTCCCTTGCCGGGATTTCTTGTGATTTTTGTGATGACTTGTAAATGGGAGTGGTTGGTACGCCTACCACAAGATATGATGAAATGGGAGCGGGTGGTACGCCTACCACAAAATATGATGTAAATGGGAGCGGGTGGTACGCCTACCACAAGATTGATGAAATGGGAGCGGGTGGTACGCCTACCACAAGATATGAAAAAAAATGAGAGCGGGTGGTACACCTACCACAAGATATGAGAAATGGGATCGGGTTGCACGCTTGCAACAAGATAGAACTGAAAGTGAAAGTTGCCTGTATTTCTCTATATTCGTGTTAGAAGTTAAATTGTAGTTTCCTTATTATTCTTTGATGACCTGTTTTATCTGCTACCCCGAAGCATGTTTCCCTTCCCCAGCTTTAATGGTTTAATTACTTCTATTTCCGCTGTAGATGTGTGTGTGTATATATATATATATATAAAACTGCACAGGTCTATCTGAATTCTGGTCCTAGCCTCGTCACTACCTCGCCGGGGTTAGGCCAGGCACTTACCAGCACATGGGGTCGGTTGTGCTGATGCTACACTCTACACTCTTTTGTGCAGATCCCAACGCTGCAGATTTCGGACCGTAGTGAGCTTCCAGCTTCTTGCTTATCAGGCGACCCGAGGTAGTCCTGCAGGCGTCCGCAGGCCTTGGTGTCTCCCGCTATCTATTCTACCTGTTTCTTTTATGTAGTCCCAGAGACAGTACTTTGTTATTTCTTTCAGACCCTTATTTGTAGTACTCTTAGACAGTCTGTGAAGCTGTGACACCAAATCTTGGGTAGTTTCATTAAGGAGATTTTATTAGCTGTATTTTAAAGTCTGAAATTTTATTATTCCGCTCGTTAAGTTATGTTGTTATTTAGTTGTTGGTTTTAAGTTGTAATGAATTTAAAAATAGAAACAAGGCAAATAATTTGGTTAATTGGCTTGCCTAGCTTTCACTAGTAGGCGTCATCACGACTCTCGAGGGTGAAAAATCCGGATCGTGACACTTGTGCACCTATCCGTGCCATCACAACCCAGTTGGGCACATTAGTTCGATCTGGACTGAAGGTCATCCCTTTTATTTAGCTAAAAAGCCTTAGAACCAAATTCCAACTTCTGAATTTCTTTACAAGACCTGATTCTATCACACGAACGTCGTGCCAATCACCATACACAGTACCCAAACATGATCATGCATCTATGTGGAAATCACACCACGCACCACATAAGTCGGTTTCCCATAGTAACATCCCTCACCCTCAATCCCTCGAATCAGATGCCTGCAGTACACCTCATAATACAAATAGGCCGGTTTAAATCCTCATAATACTTCCATGATAGAGAAGATGTGTAGAAATTCATAACCACATGCTAAATCAATCAAATCACGGAGTCGCATCCTCCTGACAAGGATCATAGCCTCATTCTGAACCGAATAATCATATTCTCTCATTAATGTACCTTATATAAATTTGATTGTACGAAGTTCAGACCTAATAATTTCGTCTCACCCAGTACAAGCTGCTCATAGGCCACCTCAAACACTGACTTAGATCTCATATGACGCCATTTAATGCGCCGACAAGCTACAACTTGAATATGACATATAAGGAGGAACGAACTCTGGGATAGAATTACCCAGCCCGCGTAACGAAATAAACGGTCAGACAAATGTTATGAACCCTCCTCAAAAAATGAGAAACAAAATACACAAGAATAGATATAGCGAACTGTACTCAACATCTCACTATTACATCGTGCAACCCGATCCACACATGATACAGTTGCGGCGTGCAACCCGATCCAAACATAAAATCGTTGCGGCGTGCAACCCGATCCAAATAACGTACCCATGGCGGCGTGCCACCCGATCCACGCATAACAATAACTAAAGAAAATGCCCATCAATCCATACTGCTTATACCTACGGAATAACGAATATCTATCACAAGCACGCCAAGTGCGAAAATACCATCCTGGGGAGACGGATAGCGCCATACGCTCAAAACCCAAGCACGGCTAAGGTGTAATAAAAGACTTGCATCTCGAGAGCCATCCTGCTCATTTAATGCCACAAGCTACACAGGACCACAACACACATGTGAATAACCAAGCCATGTCAATCCGAAACAACTCCCACAATTCACAACCAAGGAATAGAGCGCCTTCCAGGCATAAGCTCTCACATTAACAATATTACCAAAAAAAGTCCCGCTCTTGGTTTCAATCTTTAACAATTGAGTGACTAACATGTCACATTTATACATATCTCCCTGTGGGGTACTCTCCCACGACCTTTCGCACCAGGTAGCAAAATTTGCACCTTCACACCACCAACTGCACTAATTCTGTAAAACAAGTCAAGAATCCGCAAATCAATACACAAAGCCTTTTACACAGAACGTCCTTCTCAAGTGACACTAAAGAAAACATCAATTTATTCTGAACATCTGAATTATCCCCTGCTCAACCGAGCTCGTGACATTCTTGCCAACACCGAACCATAACCTTGATCCTCAACCTCTAGTTTCCATGTCGCTCACTGCACCTATCATGTCGCTACGCGAAAATACCAGAATTCATCATAACTCCTGAATTACTAGTAGGATAAATACTCCATTGGCTGGAAAGCCTTTCACTTAGCTCATTTCAGAAGAACTAATACACCACGCAACTGATTTTCCAAACCGCAGAAAGTACAAACCTCAAGTCGTGATCTAAACCGTCATGACTATTCCAGAATCTGTTTACACAACCAAGCCATTCGAATCGACTACCTCTCAATTCAATCAAGTCATGGTGACTGCCAAGCCTGCACATACAACCACAAACCACATGTATAACTTCACACAATGAAGAAATTGATCCTTGCCACAATCATGCTGATTCATTACTAACCGACCAAACTCCTTTCAATTTACCCTTGACCTGACTTAAAAATATGATAGCTCCGTTCACAACATAACGAACTCAATCCGCATTCATCCCAAGTGATCTGGATAGCGAGACCACATTGTCTCAATACCCACGATTCATCTCATGCCTCCTTACGCGCACAATAACATCTCCAACTGGTGCACCCATTCTGTAAGACCCGTTGCGAGTCCAAAGCTTCTTCTTCCTTTCCTAAAATACTGCACTTAAATTATTGAATCCACTAGCACCATTGTCGAGAGTCACCCCACCCTGACCTGGTTCCAAATGTGACCAAGCTCTAATGCTCTACTAGCACATGATCACCCTCTCGAAGAAGCAATCGGCTGAACTTTTTTCCTTGTACATTACATCCACAAAAGCATAAGCTCCGAGGCTTCTCGAGAACTCGAACATGCATTGATACAACAGAAAATAGCACACGTCCATCAAGTTCTTTACTAAATTACCCCTGATATTTCCTTTTCTTAGTTATAAATAATCCTCCAACACACCGATAGCTAGAAACCGCATAAGTAAACAACCACGCGATCCAATTTTCGTCGGTGAAACTCTCCCACTTAGCTTTAAACTACCATCACATAATATAGAGCCCACAATGATTCCTCCTTCCTATTTACCATGATCTCGCACCTCCAGCGTGCCAAATTCCTTGAAATCTTTCTGTTAAATATTTCATGAACATTCTGAATCCCTAGCCACATTTACCTATTCGACTTCTTACCGGATAGCCAGTAAAATTCTTCGTAGAAGTTTTCTCAACACCATGCAACCGCCAACTTGCTCACAGGAGATAACCCACATGTGGAAATTCCATGCCCCGACATCTTCCAACGACGCTGCACTGGGTACAATTACTACGAAATCAGTAAACCCTTTTGAGCTCATGCTCTCCCATTGGCTGTATAATTCCGTTCTTTCCCGTCGACATCAACTGAGAGCTCAACAATGTCATCCAAACTCAAAGTCATATTGCATCTGAAACGATAATCAAATCTTCACACTCCTCTTCATTTCAAGTAAACTCCTTTCTGCCATATTCAATCTCTCTCCGTACAGTAACCATCATTCCAAATAAAATGCATAGATTAAATCGCCATCCATCACGATTCCCAAACTATCCTACAATTTCTCAAGTCACGCGGCTATCCTACCACAAAATCAATATGCAAATATGCCATCCTCACTTCGGTTAAACCACCCCTTTTAAGCAAATTCTCGACTTTCGCTCCTCATACTTGACCTGCAAGTAATCAACCATCGAAAGACACCTCCCACGAATCCTTCCTCATTCTCCGTTACCCAAACGTTGCATCAAATCAAAATCCGTGTCTGTAGCACGTGAGCTAATAAATTTCTACCAACTCTAAGCATGCTGAAAGATCATCTTTCTCGAGCCATCATATTAGAAATACCAATTCGATCCTAAACCGCTGCACACCGCCATTTCTAATGACCGCCCCTCAAGCATCATTTCACAACACCCTGCCCCGAAGACAAAATCAAATAAGACCATAACACTGGCGAACCGTAATGCGCTCAAATAAGGAATACGACACCACATCATAATGAAGATTCCACCACGCTCGAAAATACCAAGTCTCGTTACCCCTTCAACCAAAACCTAGACATCCATAGTCCTATTGCCTTTTCTTTGCTGGAATTAAATGCTCAACCTCTAAATCATGCACCAAGAATTCCCCTTTCGAGCCATTCACTGCCTCAACACATAAACGAGCACCCCATCATTACACCAACACCGTGCGATAACAATACGCAAACATCATAGCAATCTGTGCATAGCCTCAAAACCATTAGAAATACAATTACTGAGCTGAAATGACAGATCATCCTTCCACATGACGACGATAATAGCCTGCCCGAACACATAGAGAAAAACATGCTGCACAACTACCTACAAGCCAATGTGCATAAGATTTTGCTACTCGTACTCTGTCAAAATTCTACTATAGTTTATGATATTGCCCCAGAGATTGGAGAATTTAGCTACAAACTTATAATATTCTTACTACTATTTGAGAGAATCAAATTGATGAAGTTTTGTTTGTTGAAAATTTAAGGTGCATACTATTTATAGAGATCAAATCCCATAAGGTGCCATGTTGCCTCATGCTTTTTTTGCCTTGACGCCTCGTGCTCACGTTTTATTTCCTTTATTTGCATTATCTTGATATTTTTATTTCCTGCAAGATACTACTAAAAAATACAGAGAATTAACATATTATATATATTTTTATTTAAAATAATTTATTTTTAAGTATATAATATATAATATTTTATAGTCATCATTTTTTTAACCTGAAAATTTTTTTACTCTTATGATGACTTTCAAGAATAATTGAACTGGATTCTCGTGCTAAATAATTAATTAAAATATTTAATTATTTTATTTTAATATAAAAATAATTTATTCTATGTTGATTCAGATCTTAATATTAGTTCATCTCTTGTTTTTAATATTTAATCTTAATTATAATTTTATCCACCATAAATTTATTTTTAAAGAGTAAAAAGATTGATATAACATTCACTTTTAGATCTTTTTTCTATAGAATTATTAGTGGTATTGACTCTTGCCAACTATTTCTTTCTCTTTCTCACACATTTACATTTTTAAATATTTTCTTAGTTGTTGTTTAATAATTGAGTATTTTTAAATATTACACGAAAAATTGATAAAAATATATTATTTGAGTAGGAAAATATTTCAAATATAATATATAAATATATTATTTTGGGGGGTATTTGTTTCTTAATTTTAACTCTTATGTAGTCCATTTAATATTACTTTTAATTTTTTTTGGTATTGGATATTATGGAGTGGTAATGTATTGCCAATACAGAGGATTCTAATGAAATTGATTTCATTAAACTTTCTTACATATTTTTAATAGGAATTTAATAAATAAATTTTATTAATTTTAAAATATTAAATATTAGAAATTAGCATAGAAGGTATTGTATTCCAAAAAATAAGTTATTGCAGTTATGCCCTTTCCCTATGAGTTCTTCCGTTTAATATTTTAAGGTTGTTTTGGTATATTAATATTATATTTATGCTTTTATAATGATATATGCTAAACCTTTTCCAAATAGATTTGGACAGTATATACATTCTCAAATTAAATTAGTAATAGGACATTATAATACGTTTTCAAATTAAATTAGTAATAGGAATTTTTAAGAAGTATATCCTAAAGGCAATAGAATTACATGACTAAAGATATTTACTTGTTTAATTTTATATGAATTAGGCAGCCAAAAAGTTATTATACTAATAAGATTCCTAAAGGTAATCACGTAGGATTCCTAACATGTAGTATTATGTCCTAAAACTAATAGGATTATAAGGCTAATATCTAGAATTCCGGTTATGTCCTTTTATTATGAGTTATTATAATTAATATTAAAAGGTTATTTTTGTAAACTGACATTGTATTCATGCTTTTATAATAATATTGATATATTACGAATTGGACTAACACTTGCCGGCAACAGCCAAATATGATGCAGCTATTAGGCCCAAAAGTACGCGTTGCGCTCTTTTTTCCTTGAATCGATTTTGTCCCAAATGGGTTTTTCGGCAAGATTTTTAACTAGGCAATGGTAGATCGTGCTAACTTAGAATTGAAGGTCGGTTACGAACTAGAGTCGGGGGTCGCATCGATAGTATGTAAGCCCTATCAACGATCGACCTCGAATACTGGGGGCCATCACCCTCGGATAAAGATTTTAGCAAGGAAGAAAACTTTGTGCTTGAACAGTCTGGGCTCAGTCAATAGGATTTATTATAAGGGCCAAACGGTCAAATGAACCGTGCCCACATAGACCACTTAAGCCATAACAGGAAGCTTTTACATATTTGAAATCTTGTATGTTGCACACAAAAAAAAAGAAAGTTTCTACCTTGCAGATATATATTTTTCCCTTAAGACTATTACATTTTGTTCCTTAAGGACAGATATTGAGCCCAAGGGCCGCCTCTATCCGGATCCAAGAGATCACCCCTACTCGGGGACTATCGTCCTAGGAAAGCCCGGATGGTTTGGGTATCGAAGCCCGGGGGTACAAAGCCAATTAGGCAATACGAACTTAAAAGGTTATAGCCGTCCTAGAAACGGCTCGGAGACGTCTGAGACCCGTAATCAAAAGAAAAAGCCTTCAAAAATTCCAAATCGGTTCAAAGGCTATCCTCGGTAGAACTATAATCTAAATACATTTATTTACGCACTTTGGGGAAAGCTTCCGGCCATACCAAGCCCCCATGAGTTTCAAACAAAATTACATCGAGAACGAGCCTTGTTTGAACCTCCGAACAAGACCCTATTACTATGTTTTATTTCATGCTAAGGCATTTGAAATCTTTGCAATCATAAAGAAGAAACCAAAGAAGCTAACTCGAAAATTGCCAAAGGAAAGCACCAAACGGCCTCAACAAAATGAACAAAATACAAAAACAAAAGAAAAATCTCTAAGGCACCTAAGCTTGATCTACACTGGAGCTAGCCTCGTCACCGTGGCCATCGGGGTCTTCTCTGCCCTCGGGTTGGCTGGAGTCCTCAGAGCCTTCTTCGTCCTCGAGGTCAGCCAGTTTCTTGGCCTCGACCTCGAGCTTTTAGCATCTTCGATCTCGACTGACAGGCTGAAACCTCGGGCATGGACCTCTTCGAGAGCCTCTCTTTTGGACTGCCACTTCACGTATTCAACAGTGATTTTTAGGCGGCCCTGGGCCACCTCAGCATCAGCTCTGTACTGAGCCACCATCTCTTCAGCATCGCCCCTGGTTGTTTCCGTCAGTGACATGGCTATTTTCAGCTCCTTGCCAAGGACATCTCGTTCAGCGATGGTCGAGCCCAGTTGAGAATAGAGGTCTTCGATTTTTTGGGCCCGGGCCTCGGCTTTCTCCCTTGCCACTCGAAGTTGGACCTCCAGCGAGGCCAACTGCTCCTGGGTAGTCTCCTTCTTTGAAGCCAATCGGCCCATTTTTCCCTTCCACTCTTCGGCTATGGCGTTGTCCTCGTCCATCTCGGCTAGAAGTTGGTCGATCCTGTCAACCTTTTCTGAACCTGCGGGTTTTGACCGTTAGTCTCCATGTCTAACTCATCATCGCTAATTTAAATATCTTTACTTGCTCCACCAAGTCGGCATGTTCCTTCTGAGTCGCGTCCAACTCAGCTCGGAGATTCTTGATTGTTTCTTTGCGTTGCTCATTGAGAAGCTTATACATGTCCCTCTTCTCAGCAAATTCCTTGACCTCGGCCTCAAGCTGGTTAATCTCAGCCCGGTACCAGAGAAAGGCTCCATGATGGAGTACCGAGGCCTGCAAAGATATGAAAAGGGAAAGGCATGAGAGCTGTCAAAAATTAAATTTGAAGGGAAAGGAGTGTAATGACGCCTTACCCGGTTCAGCATCTGCTGTGCTTCATTGAACAAACACGGTGCATCCACCTCGTTCATTTTTGCTAGATCTTCTTCGGTTACCAGGCACCGAAGGCAGCTAGCTACTCCAACAGGGGGTGGAAAGAACCCAGGCATCCTCCGAGACAATGATGATAATTGACTGCTTCCGGCCGGGATCCATGCTCGGGTCGGGGAACCGGTTGTTCAACTTTGGGCTCAAGTTCAACCCGCCGGCCTCCGAGGATGAGCTTTTCCCCGGCACCTCTAAATCACCCAACCCAAAGAAGTCTTCTAGAGTGGTTGAGCCCACACCATCAAAAAAGCAACGGAGGGGATCGTCCGCGCCATGAGCCCCTTCGTTGGATCGCTCCTTCGTCGCTCGGACTTCATCGAACATGAACTCTGTAAACGAAGGTGACCCCAAAATTTCTATAACACCGGGCGTCTCGAGAGGTCTCGGCCCTCACTTTTCACACCATCTTCCTGAACCTGAGGAGGATTAACCTCCGTTTTTCACCCACGGTTGCCACCTCTCCTAAGGGACGGACGGCTCACAAGCCACAAAAAGATCGTTCTCCTCGAGCTCGTCCCTGAGCCGGTAAAGCGAGCCCGAGTTAGGAACTCGAGAGATGGAACTTTCCTTTGGCTTACGAGCCAACCTTCTCCTTGATTTCTTTTTTCTCTGAGCTCGGGGAACTCAGAGCCCTCCTTCTTTTCTTCTCTCCTGCTGCGGCCTCGGGCTGCCCCGAAGTAAAAGGATCAACGGGCAGATCTTTGTCCCATATTAAGGGCCTAAGCTCAATGTTCTTAGGCAAACCTACAAAAAGAGAAGAGAAAGAATGAGAGCATAGTGGTGGAAAAAAAATCCTAGTGCTACTTATTCAAGAAGAGGAATCTTACAGTGGGAATGGGCTTCCCAGTGGCCTGATGAGGAAAGGGAGGTAAAACGTAAAATTGACATCTAAAAGGAAAAGGACACTTACGTGCTACATTTCACTTCTTGGGAAATAGCCTAAATTCGGCAGGTATCAGGTCGGCGGTCCTCACCCGGATAAAGTGTCCCTGCCAACCCCGATCTTGGTCCTCGTCGATGCTTGAAAATGGGGCTTTACTGGCCCGTCGTACGAGCTTTATCAGTCCTTCCCCTCCCCCTGGAAGATTCGGGGATTGTACAGGCTGAGTAGATGATTGATGGTGAATAAGCAGGAGTCGATTTTATTCACGAAGAATCGGAGGAGGATTATGATCCTCTATAGCGATAGGTGGATCTGACCGAGGCACACTTCATAGAACCTACAGAAATCCAAAATAACAAGGTCTACCAGGCCTATTGTGAAAGGGTAAGTGTAAACACTCAGATACACCTCCACATGGGTAGTAATGTGGCCATCAGGCCCGAGGATTACTATTTCCTTATCCGCCCATCTACAGTCCTTGCGAACCGCAGGAAGGACGACCTGGGTGATGGAGCAAATGTACCGGGATACCGCCTTGCGTCGGCCTTGCACCGATGAAGGTTTTTCGACCTTAAAGTCATCAGCGATCGAACACCCCCTGGGGACGAACATTTTCAAGGGAGGTTCGGCTGCCGATTCATCGGTAGCCACGGCCGGAGCGGACCTCTCAAGATCAACCACATCGGAAGCGCTCTCTTCGGCTTCGCGGTCGGCCTTGAAGAGGAAGTAACAACTTTTTGGATAACAGTCTTAGAAGTCTTCGTCATTGTTATCTAAGTTAGAACAAGTGAAAAGGGAGATTAGGAGATGAAGGATAAAAGCTTGCTGAGAAAATCAAACGTGCTGGTTTGGATAAAAGATAAACGAAAACTTGCAATTTGCTGAAAACTCTTGAAGAACGAAGGTAAAAATGTTAGGGTAGGAAGGGAGGCACGGATTTGATGGTACGAAGTTAGAAGCTTGGTCAAAAAGAAAAAATGAACGAAAGAGGGGAGTATTATAGAGGCTTCGTGCCGTTTCGTATCCAAGGACATTCTAACGACAGCTCACACGTGTTTGAAGTCATTATGACACGTTTGACGTGACGTTTTGAATTTTTTGTCGTTTCTGCTACGGGGTGTGGGGAACGAATCGAGGTGCTCATGTTGTTTCTCGTCGTTTCCATAAACTTACTCTCTGAGAAATGAGGGAACTATCTATATACATGTAAAACTTAGCCCATGAGATTCCTCAAACGGAGCAAGAGATGCAACGACAGGGAACCAAAATCGAGACTAGGAGCCCCTCGAGCGATGGTCCAGGCAAAGCACCCGGCCTCGAGAATGTTGGGGCCATGACCCCGAATTCGGTTCGAATTCCAAAGGCCTCGGAGAACACTACCAGGTAACTGAACATGACCAACAAAAGGTTGTGATATCTGTGACCAGCCGGATATCACAACGTGGATCTCGGCATATGTCGTGATATCTCGGCATGTATCAGCACAGAACCAGTGATTGGTTAAACAGAAGATTTTTTATCTTTCATAGAATTGTACTTAGGGTAAAACTCCCCTACTATATAAAGGGAGGTCTGATTATTCATTAGGGATAGAGTAACGCGCATATCAAGGAAATATACAATTATTTTCTCTGTTATTCAAAGTTCTAGTTCTTATTTGTCAGTGCTTTGTCATTGTGAGTCCGAGATCGAGGGCGGATATTTCATTAAGGTTGTTGTTAAGTCTAGAATCGTGGTTTGATAATTTATTACCTCCATTATCCGTTTAATCGTACGTAATCTATCGTTTGTATCGAATTAATCCACGTATCCTTCACAAACAAATTTTAATTATTATTCGTAAACAAACATATACATAATTTATGTATGGCCGGTTATTTATGTAAAGATCCCTTATAAAAATGGAAGAGAAAAGGAAGGATAAAAACAAAAAAGAAAAATTAAGCAAAAAGTGTTACTTAATTAAAGAGATTACATGAATAGGAGGAACGAAGAACAACACGCATCTGTTGATAAATGATCAGCAATGTAAAAAGTGTGTGGTAAGTTTATATTTGAAAATCGTCGTTTTCCAAATTGCATAATGTAATTTTATCTATTGTAATGTGTTATTTATCAGACTTTGCAGGTTACTAAATCATGCATGCTATAGAATTATCTTTTATTGTTGTTTTCTTTACCCTTTATTTTCTACAGAAGTGTGACCAAATTAAGATAATATTCCCTAAAAAGAGTGTCCCATGTGCCACAGCCCCCAATTTTTTTATTTTTAAATTCCACTGCGTGATCTGCAGTTCTGCGGCTTCTGCCCTATGATAAAGTCTTAAAGTAATTGAGTTGGTATGATGCATCAATCTAAAGAAAAGAGGAGTAAGAATAAAGGGTAAAGGGGATTGCACCATCTTTTAATAATTCTGTTTTCTCCAATTAACCCCTGGCCATAATATTAATTAGAGCTGCCATATAGTAGATATGGGCCTCTAAACCAACAGAGAATTAAACCCAAACAGTCGTTCGTGTAATCTCTTAAACTGAAAATAGCCGGCGAAAATATAATTTCTATATATATATAAAATTTATGTATAATTATAATATATATTCCATATAAACCAACTAAAAAAAATAAATATTAAATTTAACTACGTATTTGTGTAACAATCCCGTAATCTCAATAGGTAGCTGGGCAAAACAAATATTTGAACCCAATAGGATACATAAGACTATTGGGCCCAAACATATTGAAATAGTATAACCGATGGATCAAAATAGAACCGAACCAACCATAAATGGTCAAATTTGAAGATTGAAATTTTTTTATAAAGAATTTAAGCTAATAATTTAAGAAAAATAAATTATCTTTTACTACATCTTTTTTCAAAAAGCAAAACAATAAAGGACGAGAGGAATTGGGTCATGTTGGGTGGAATTGAGTGATGACTCGTTATTTTATCCATCTTATTTTAATTTATTTTAATCCTATCAAACTTTAGACGGGTTAAGACATAACCTGTTTAATTCGTTCAAATTTGACTCAACCTACTAATGTGTCACCAATACTTGCGTGAACTGATTGACAAGTTCAATACCAATGTCTTAATTTCTCTTAAAAATGCATGGTAAACCCATGGATATATATAATCTGCTAATACAATAGGCATTGTATAGCTGACAGCCAGGTTCATACAGATTTACAGAAGAATACGGGTCCGATCTAACCTAGTAGCTTTAATCCAAATTATATATTTATCTTTAAATATTTATTAAATATATATAAATTATTAAATATAGAAGCTAATAACTTAAAAGGAACTAGCTATAGAATCTCGAATCGATAAACATTAATTCTACTCTCCGCCTCTTTACATTGCTCTTCTGAGTTCCCCATTTCTCTCTCTCTTTATACTTGAAGAATTGCAGAGGCTGCCGACAGAATTGACCCTAAGGGTTGGGGAGAGAGTGGGTAAGGTGGGTGAAGCTTTGGGATTTTGTGATTAAAGCTTTCTAGCTATCCAGGGCAGTACGTAATTTCATGAAATGTAAATTGCATGCGTTTTGCGGGTATACGTTTTGTGGATCTTCTTGATCATGTTAGTTATTAGCAGCGTTGAAAATTGCTGCTGTCTCACAACAATCAGGAAATCTGAATACAGCAATCTAGACAGTAGGGTTCATTTATTTTATTAGTTAGAGTTTCCAGTGGATCGAGTAGGTTTTTTTCTCCAACCTCATTGCAGCATAAGTATATGCTTTTAAAAGAAGGGCAGCCTCGTTTATAAGGTATCCGGCATTTGTGCAGGATTCGGGGAAACGGCCACACCCTTTGGGGTCGTTTGATTGAAAAATAAATTATTACATGATTAATTATCTCGAGATTAGTTATTCCATCCTCCTACGAGGATAAAAAATACTACAATCCCCGGATAACTAATTTCGGGATTAGCTATACAACGATTTTATCCCAACCAAACGTGGGATAAACTCATCTCAAATTTAATCTCAAGATTAGTTATCCCTTATCCTTCATACCAAACAAGTCCTAAGTGGTCGTTTGATTGGGAAATAAGTTATCCCATGATTAATTATCCCCGGATTAGTTATTCCACCCTCCCATGGAATAAAAAAAATACAATCCCGCAATTAGTAATGCCACAATTTTATCCCAACCAACGTGGGATAAACTCATCTCAAATTTAATTACAGGATTAATTATCGCTTATTCCTCATACCAAACGAGCTCTAAGTGGTCGTTTGGTTGGGAAACAAGTTATCCCGGGATAAGTTATCTCACCCTCCCACGGGGATTAAAAAACACTACAATTACGGGATAACTAATTATGGGATTAGTTATACCACGATTTAATCCCAACCAAACGTGAGATAAACTCATCTCAAATTTAATCTCGAAATTAATTATCTTTTATCCCTCGTACCAAACGAGCTCTTAAAGGGTGTGATGTAGATAACCTACCATAATACAAGCTATATTAATTGTTTTCACGACTCGAACTCGTGAGCTACATGTATATGCTTTTATATATTTGTACTATTCACCGGAATCCAGAAAAACTTGGAAATTCTTAAAGGCTATAGAGTCGCACTATCTAAGAAATGTCAACAAAAACTTGCATGTGTTAATCCTTAATTTTCTACAGCTGAAGTCAAGCACCTTCTCCCAACCTAAATGAAAACATTGACAAACTCTAAAATCTCTCAATGACAGCTAGGCAAAGTCACTGTTGACAAACCATTGACTAGTCCATCTAAGGGTAAACACACAAAATAAGCCCATCTTTTTGCAAGGAAAATTAATCAGTTTAGATGCATATAATAATTAGGCACCCGTATAAAGGGTCGTAACTACTAAGACTTGAGTGTGATTTCTATCAAACAAAGACGATCATAAAGTTGATACTTAGTGGATAAGAGATAGTATTAGTTAGTTAACAGTCACGTTTGTTTTTATACCATAATCTGATATTTTGATTTTAAAAAACTTAATACTGTGTGCTTTTGATGAGCACGTGTGGTGGTATTGCACAGTTGCGAGGTGCCTTTCTAGAGAACTTGACAGTCTTCTTATATAAGTACCAACGAGTTCTATGTTAGGATTGAAAAAACAGAAGCTCCCGGCAGAGTAGTAGCCGAGTTTAAATTTTATACATTAACGATATAAAAAATATTTCTACTATAAGATCATTTATAAAATAATTTTTTTACACAATTAATGTATATTTATTTTTTTGAGTAGCCGAATGCACAAAGTATCCTGTATTCACCCAGAGTTCGACTCGCACCCAAGAAATGTGATGTAGACAGCTTATCCTAAAGCAAGCATTAGTGGGTACTTCCACAACTTGAAGTGACACATAGATCACACTGAGACAACTTTACCATTACACAAATGCTCCCTTTCACACAATCTTAGGTATATACTCCATAGGGTCCACAATAAGTGACCATTTTACCTTTGGTATACCCATTAAGAAAATACGAACTTCTAGAAAAAGAATGAATTCACTAAATTAACCTTAATTAATTGTTATCTTGATACATTGGAATATATAAATAAGGACAAATCTTGAAAAAATAAAATTAATTCCTTATTGATTATGTAAATGAACACTTATTTTGGACCAAAATAAAAAGATAAAATAATCACTTATTGAAGAAACGAAAGAGTGTATATAAATATATAAAAATAAAAAAAGAGAGAGAGAGCGCGCCTTGTAAACTAGGGAAGTTTTGAAATTAAGACTCGGAAATAAAGGAGCTAGCAGTCTTATGGTTGGTGATCGTTTTAACCACTAGGAAAGCAATCATTTGTCCAAATCAAAAAGATTAGGTTAGGGATTGTGCAGGAAACATGTAATTGGTGTTACCCCAATAAATATTACACTGTTAGTATAGTGTCTATTCATACATGGTTAAACCCAAAGTGGCATTTTCTTGCCTAAAAACTATGGGAAACAGACAACAAGGTCGGCATCTCAATTCTTATAACTATCTCAATAAATTTACATTATCTATTCTAAGTTCGTTAACTAATGATTATATTTTAAGAAGTACACTATTTTTATGTTCATATGCTCCAAAACACATACAACACGTCCTTGGCTAATTATAGGATTTTTTTTTCTTTAATTTATTTATTTAGTTATTGGGGATACAAATGAGAAGGGATAAACAAGTGCCAATAGAATATTGAGGATGACAAAAGTAAGTTTTAATTTGATATCTTTGGAACACTAATAAAGGATGTAGTCATTTAGACTGAATCATAGGGTGGGTAGAAATGGGTGAAGGTAGTTGGGCATACTATTGATAAAAGAATATCTGTACGTAATCAAGTATATGTAACCTGGACTCCTTATTCATTTTCTCTCATTAAATTATTTGTCTATCGTATGTATATATACACTATATATATGTTAATGGTAGTGCAGAAATTAAGTACGGTTAAACCTTATTCTACTGTTTGAAAAAGTACAGCTTGGTCTACTTCTAATTAAATGGAGTAAATCATAATATATATATATATATATATATATATATATATATATATATATATATATATATATATATATATATATATATGTGTGTGTGTGTGTGTGTGTGTGTGAGAAAGAGATAGCATGCTATTTTACCTTCTAAACTCGACTCCTTATTCACTTTTGGGGTTAGATCATAAGCCAAATAGTTATAAAAATACACGATTCTATTTGATGCCAATATTTGGGAGTTCTCACTTGATTTCACTTTCTAATCAAACTAGATATCAGACGACATATATGTACTCACAAAATATGGAAACATTAGATATTAACCCTAAACTAGACTTTTTACTTGCACTTGGTTTGTCCTACATTAAGAGAATAAGCTTGTAAAGATAGGAATGAAATAGCTGAGATCCAACGAGCAAAAGGCCACGAATCTTGACGATCATATGTAGTACATGCCCATTCAATGTCTATAACTCATTTGAAAAAATCGGTATCCCGTGGTAAGAACTTACAATATTTAGTAAACCATGGATATAAGTTAATATATACACTTGCTGTATTATGTACTTTAACAACATCAGTGTAATTTAACCTATTAATCATAGTAGGTCACTCGTTCATCTAGGTTATCAACTAATTTACCAATCCTTATTAAACAGAGTATCTCAAATTACTTTTTAAGTTACTAGATATTTTTTAGTCACGACCCCGGTTTTCCTACCCTCGGGAGTCGTGATGGCGCCTACTAGTGAAAGCTAGGCAAGCCAGTCAATTGGATTATTTACCATTTTTCTATTTACGGATTTATTACATCACAATGACATCAACCAGAAAACAATAATTCAACAAACGAAACGAATGCAAATTTCATTCTTTACAAAATATCGCCGACCAACTATCAGCAACAGACTACTCAAGATCTGGTGTCACAGTTTCACAGACGGTGTAAGAGTACTACAAACAGGGTTCTGAAGAAATAACAATATACTGTTTCTGGACTACATAAAAGAAACAGATACAAGGAATGGACAGGAGACTCCAAGATCCGCGGACGTCTGCAGAACTACCTTGGGTCGCCTGAAAATTAGAGGCCGGAAGCTTCTTACTGTTCGAGGCCTGCAGTACTGGGATCTGCACAAAAGAGTGCAGAGTGTAGTATCAGCACAACCGACCCCATGTGCTGGTAAGTGCCTGGCCTAACACCGGCGAGGTAGTGACGAGGCTAGGACCAGACTCCAGATAAACCTGTGCAGTTATAAGCATATATGTATCTACAGCAGAAGATAGAAATACATAAACAATTTAAACGGGGAAAGGAAAACATACATCGGAATAGCAGAACAAATAAAGCGAAACGAATCATCAATGAGTAAGAAAGAAAACCGCAATTTAGCCTTTAACACAATGAAATGTAATACAATCCACCTTCACCTCCAGTAACCTCTTGTTGCAGGCGTGCAACCCGTTCTCACTTACAGTAACCTCTTGTGGCAGGCGTGCCACCCGCTCCCACATACATCACATCCCGTGGCAGGCGTGCCACCCGCTCCCACTTACAGTAACCTCTTGTGGCAGACGTGTCACCCGCTCCCACATACATCACATCTCGGGGCAGGCGTGCCACCCTCTCCCACTTACAGTAACCTCTTATTGCAGGCGTGCCACCCGCTCCCACATACATTACATCTCGTGGCAGGCGTGCCACCCTCTCCCACTTACAATATATATACTGTGGTAGGTGTACTACGCGCTCCCACTTTCATAATATCACTCCAACTTACATAATATCTCGTGGCAGGCGTGGCAGGCGTGCCACCCGCTCCCACTTTCATCATCACAACAATCACAAGAAGTCCCGGCAAGGGAACAAATCAACATAACAACTTCCTAGCAAGGGAACAAATAACGACAAAACAATCATCCTGGCCAGGGGGATTCAGCTACAACCAAACCAGACTCGACTCCTATTTAGCTCAATCGATGTCAGGACTCAATTACAGTCAAAGTTCTACAATTAACCTCCCAACCCAATTTTCATTTTATTAAGTCTAGACACGACTCTGCTAATGCGACACTGGACCCTTTAAACTTCTAACGGACTCCTAAAACACTCCCCACAAATTTGACACTGGACTCCTTTGACTCCTAACAATTCTTACTCAACTTGTCTAGTTAACCATCAACTTTATACCGAATAGAAGAAAGCTAGAACCATAACCAAAAGGAACAACTAGAATGGAGAAACCTTGTGGTAGGCGTACCACCCGCCCTCAATTCACAATATCTCGTGGCAGGCGTGCCACCCGCTCCCACTTACAGTATATCATAAAGAAATCGAAGATAATATTCAACAATTTGAAACAGTAGTCACACAACAACAATCCACATACGACCCACGGCCATGCAGGACACCAATGTACAGATACTTGTCACCATGCCTATACGTTGTTCTCAAAAAGGAGCAATTTAACAAATAAGTCACGATTTCTAATCCCTCAAGCTAAAGTTAGAACAAACACTTACCTTGTTTTGCAACAACTTCCTAAACTTCCAACGATTCTTTAAGCCCAACCTTTTATGGGTGCTCATGAACTTTAGGTGGACACAATCGAGGCTAACGAGCTACAACTTGGTAGGGTGCCTTAACTCAGCTGTAAATCTTGGCACAATTTTGCAGCAATTTGAGTCGGGTCTTGGGGTTAGAGAGTGGGGTTTCTTGTAATTGATGTTGGGGTTTGAAGGGAGAGATTCCACGGTTGTTTTTCAGCTTAAATTGGGGCTATTTACGATGAGTTGCAGCTGGTTCTTGGTGGGTTTAAATGGGAAGAGCTGGGTTGGTAATTTGGAGGTTGATGACTATAATTTGGATATGTTTTCCACAGGTTTTGGGGCTGTTTCAAGGTGATTTTTGAGGTAGTTTTGTTGGGGTTTGGGGGTGTTTTGGAGAGGTTTCTGAGGTAGTGATGAAATAAGTGGGTTTTTGCATGTTAGGGTTCCTGGTCCCTATTTATAGTGGGTCAAAATTCGGAACAAAAATAAAATTTCATGTGTTAAGAATGCGATCGCATTCTGGTCGCAAACTCAACATGTAGTCCGTATTTGGACCGCATTTCTGACATGGCATTTGGCCTAAGAATCTGTCTCATTCTGCGATTTTATTGTGAGATTTGCGGTCCGCACTTTAGAAATGCTACCGCATTTTAGAAATGCTACCGCATTTCTCATCGCATTTTTGACGTAAAATTTGTCCAGTTCTCTGTTTCAATCTGCGATACAGGCAGTGTAATTTGTTGTCCGCATTCCTGAAATGCGGTCCGCATTTCAGACAGCATTTCTGACATGAACCTTATCCCAGAAATCTGTCTAAGTATACGATGCCCGTGTAAGATATGCAGTCCGCATGTTAGAAATGCGACCGCATATCCTGCATTACTTACCTTTTTGAACTCTTTTCTTAATTATTAGCTTCTTATACTTCATGCCCTGCAAGAATGTTAAGATTACATAATTACAAGGAGGGATTTGCGCTTAAAACAAGCCAAATCTAAACAATTAGTATCATATGGGTTTCTACGGCATTTCGGGTCATTACATTCTCCTCCTCTAAGACAACCATTTGTCCTTGAACAGACAGGATAAAGAAGTACCTGAGTCGGGAAAAATATGTGGATAACGGCTCCGCATATCGGACTCGGACTCCCAGGTCGATGCCTCAGGTGGCTGACCTCTCCACTGAACACGAACAGAAGGAAAACTCTTCGATCTCAGCTGACGGACTTGCCGGTCTAGAATGGCTACCGGTTCCTCCTCATAAGACAAGTCCTTGTCCAGCTGAACGGTGCTGAAATCTAGCACGTGAGTTGGAGCGCCGTGATATTTCCAGAGCATGGACACATGAAAAACTGGATGCACGGTTGATAAGCTTGGCGGCAATGCAAGTCTATAAGCCACCTCCCCTACTCGATCAAGAATTTCGAACGGACCAATGAACCTTGGGCTAAGCTTTCCCCTCTTCCCAAATCTCATCACGCCTTTCATAGGCGACACCCGGAGCAATACCCGCTCACCAACCATAAAAGACATATCTCGTGCCTTGTGATCTGCATAGCACTTTTTCCTGGACTGAGCTGTACGAAGCCTTTCCTGAATGATCTTGACCTTGTTCAAGGCCTCCTGAACCAGATCTGTGCCTAACAACCGAGCCTCTCCCGGCTCAAACCACCTAACCGAAGTTCGACACCGCCTACCATATAAAGCCTCATAAGGAGCCATCTGAATGCTCGACTGGTAGCTGTTATTGTAGGCGAACTCTGTTAATGGCAAAAACTGGTCCCACGAACCTCCAAAGTCAATAACACAAGCTCGGAGCATATCCTCCAATATCTGAATAGTCCGCTCGAATTGTCCGTCCGTCTGAGGATGAAACACTGTGCTTAATTCAACCTGGGTGCCCAACTCCCGCTGGACTACCCTCCAAAATCGCGAAGTAAACTGCGTGCCCTGGTCCGAAATAATAGATACTGGCACACCATGAAGGCGGACAATCTCCCGGATATAAATCTTGGCTAACCTCTCGGATGAATAGGAGGCCGCCACAGGGATGAAATATGCCGACTTGGTCAGCTTGTCAACAATGACGCAGATTGCGTCGAACTTTTTTCGGGTCTGCGGAAGTCCAACAACAAAATTCGTAGTGATCCGTTCCCGTTTCCACTCGGGGAGTTCAATTCTCTGGAACAGTCCACCAGGTCGCTGATGTTTGCACTTAACCTGCTGGGAGTTCAAACACCGAGCTATGTATGCAACTATATCCTTCTTCATCCTACGCCACCAATAATGCTGCCGCAAATCCTGGTACATCTTTGCGGCGCCCGGATGAATAGAATACCTGGAGCTACGGGCCTCTTTAAAATCAACTCCCGAAGTCCTTCCATATTGGGCACACAAACTCGACCCTGTAATCTCAAAATTCCATCGTCGCCTAAGGTGACCTGCTTGGCACCTCCTCGCTGCACCGTGTCCCTAAGGACACACAAATGGGGATCATCAAACTGTCGATCTCGTATTTGTTCCAACAATGAAGAATGAGCGACCGTGTAAGCTAATACCCGATTAGGCTCAGAAATATCCAATCTCACAAATCGATTGGCCAAAGTCTGAACGTCCAAAGCAAGTGGTCTTTCACCGATCGAAATATAAGCAAGACTGCCCATACTGGCCAACTTTCTACTCAAAGCATCGGCCACCACATTGGCCTTTCCCGGGTGGTGTAAGATAGTGACATCATAGCCCTTTAACAACTCCAACCACCTCCTCTGCCTCAAATTTAACTCCTTTTGCTTGAATAGATATTGAAGACTCTTATGATCCGTGAACACCTCGCACGACACGCCATATAAGTAGTGCCTCCAAATCTTCAAGGCGTGAATTATGGCTGCCAATTCCAAATCATGCACCGGATAGTTCTTCTCATGAATCTTCAACTGCCTCGAAGCATAGGCAATGACCTTGCCCTCTTGCATTAACACTGCACCAAGCCCAATACGAGAGGCATCACAATAAACTGTGTAAGGCCCTAAGCCTGTGGGCAAAACTAACACCAGTGCCGTGGTCAGAGCTGTCTTGAGCTACTGAAAGCTTGCCTCACACTCATCCGACCACCTGAACAGGGCACCTTTCTGGGTCAACTTGGTCATCGGGGCTGCAATAGATGAAAACCCCTACATGAACCGACGATAGTAGCCTGCCAGCCCCAAGAAACTCCGGATCTCCGTAACTGACGCCGGCCTAGGCCAGTCCTTGGCTGCCTCGATCTTCTTCGGATCAAGCTGAATACCCTCTGCCGATACAATATGACCCAGAAATGCAATCGAACTCAACCAGAACTCACACTTCGAGAATTTAGCATACAACCGACTATCCATCAGAGTCTGAAGAACCACTCTGAGGTGCTGCTCATGCTCCTCCTGGCTACGGGAATACACCAGAATGTCGTCGATGAAAACTATCACGAACGAGTCCAAATAAGGTCTAAACACTCGGTTCATCAAATCCATAAAAGCTGCTGGGGCATTTGTCAACCCGAAAGACATAACCGAGAATTCATGATGCCCGTACCGAGTACGGAAAGCTGTCTTAGGGACATCGGATGCCCTAATCTTCAACTGGTGGTAGCCAGACCTTAAATCAATCTTTGAAAATACCCTGACACCCTGGAGCTGATCAAACAAATCATCGATCCTCGGCAATGGGTACTTATTTTTGATTGTAACCTTGTTCAATTGTCGGTAATCAATGCACATTCTCATTGACCCGTCCTTCTTTTTAACAAACAACACCGGCGCACCCCAAGGTGAAACACTGGGTCTAATGAAACCCTTCTCGAGCAAGTCTTGCAACTGCTCTTTCAATTCTTTTAACTCTGGCGGGGCCATGCGGTACGGCAGAATAGAAATGGGTTGAGTGCCCGGAGCCACATCAATACAAAAGTCAATATCCCTGTCGGGTGGCATCCTCGGCAGGTCGGATGGGAAAACCTCGGGAAACTCGCGAACCACGGGCACAGACTCAATAGAGAGGACCTCAGCACTGGAACCACGAACATGAGCCAGATAAGCCAAACACCCATTCTCGACCATACGTCGAGCCTTTACATAAGAGATAATGCTACGGGTGGAATGACTAGGAGTCCCTTTCCACTAAACGGGGCATACCCGGTAAGGCTAAGGTCACAGTCTTGGCATGGCAGTCCAGGATGGCGTGAGTAAGGTGATAACCAGTCCATCCCCAATATGACATCAAAATCAACCATGTCTAAAAGCAATAAGTCCACATGGGTCTCAAGACCCCCAATCGCTACAACACAGGAACGATGGACTCGATCTACCTCAATGGAATCACTCACCGGGGTAGACACATAAACAGGAACACTCAATGAGTCACTAGGCATGCCCAGATACGGTGCAAAATAAGAGGAGACATACAAGTAGGTAGACCCTGGATCAAATAATACCGAAGCATCGTTATCACAGACCATAACCGTACCTGTAATCACTGCATCTAAAGCCTCTGCCTCAGGCCGGGCTGGGAAAGCATAACATAGAGGTTGAGCCACATCTCTAGGACGGCCTGCTGCTGGCTCGCCCCCACCTCTGCCGACCTGAGCTCCACCTCCAGTACCCCTACCTCTACCTCTAGCACCTCTGCCCCCACCTCTCGCTAGCTGGACGGGCTGCGGAACATCTGGTGCCTGTGTCATAACACGGGAATCCTGGTGTGGAGAGTTGCTTAAAGCACGACGGCAATACCTAGCAATGTGCCTCGTGTCTCCACACATGTAACAAGCCCTAGGCTGCCGACTCTGGAAACTCTGTAGCGGTTGTGCAATGATAGATTGCTGATCAGAATACTGCATCTGAGAACCGCGGTTACCTGTCACACTGTGAGAAACCTAGAGAGCTGACTGAAAGGGCCTAGGGAGATGACCTCTACCATAGGAATCTCTGCTTCCAGACGAAGTACCATTGAATCTGCCTGAATGACGGGGTCTCTTATCCGACCCATGACCACCTCCATGCGACAGAACCATCTCGACTCTGCGGGCCACATTGACCGCCTCCTGGAAGGAAATCTCACTACCAGTCTCCTTAGCCATCTGAAAGCGAATCGGCTGGATGAGACCGTCAATAAATCTCCTCACCCTCTCCCTCTCTGTAGGAAGTATGATGAGGGCATGCCGAGCCAAATCGATGAACCTGGACTCATACTGGGTAACTGTCATGGATCCTTGTTGAAGGCGCTCAAACTGCCTCCGATAAGCCTATCTCTGAGTGATGGGGAGAAACTTCTCCAGAAACAACTCTGTAAACTGCTCCCAAGTCAAAGATGGCAGACCGGCTGGTCTAGTCAAGCAAAAATCCCTCCACCAAATCTTGGCGGATCCAGACAGGCAAAATGCCGCAAAGTCTACCCCCTTGGTCTCAACAATGCCCATGTTCCTGAGGACCTCGTGGCAGCTGTATAGGAAGTCCTGGGGATCCTCCGAAGAAGCACCGCTGAAGGTAGTAGTGAAGAGCTTGGTGAACCTATCCAGTCTCCACAAAGCATCGGCGGACATGGCCGCCCCATTGCTGGCCTGAGCTACTGCTCCCGGCTGGACTGTCACAGCTGGCTGAATCGCTGGAACTTGAGCCTGGGAAGCTACTTGCTCCGGAGTACGAACAGCAGGAGTCTGGGCCCCCTCTCCAGCCTGAGGAGTGGCTGGTGCTGCTGGAAGTAAGCCCGCTCGGGTGACATTCTCCATGAGGCCCACCAACGGGACCAAAGCGTCCTGAAGAACTGGGATGGCAATAAACCCCTCGGGGACCTGAGCTGGGCCTACCGGAGCTGCTGGGGTCGGAACCTCCTCGTCAAGATCAATCCGAGGTTCCGCCACCGGTGCTGCTGCAGGAGGCTGAGTCCTGCCCCTGCCTCGACCCCTAGCAACGACCTCGGCCTCGCCCTCTGCCCCGCGTGGGAGCTGTTGCTAGGGGCTCGGGCTGCGGAATGGTAGATAAGGAGGCGCGTGTTCTCTCCATCTGTGAAGGAACAGAGTAGCAATCCAATTAGCATTTGAGAAGCAAACCGCACGACAAGAATGAACAAATGTGAAATTTTTCCTAACTCTGTAGCCCCCGGGGAATAAATACAGACGTCTCTGTACCGATCCCTCAGACTCTACCGAGTTTGTCTGTGAACTGTGAGGCCTATGTAAACCTAGGGCTCTGATACCAACCTATCACGGCTCCGGTTTCCCCACCCTCGGGAGTCGTGATGGCGCCTACTAGTGAAAGCTAGGCAAGCCAGTCAATCGGATTATTTACCATTTTTCTATTTACGGATTTATTATATCACAATGACATCAACCAGAAAACAATAATTCAACAAACGAAACGAATGCAAATTTCATTCTTTACAAAATATCGCCGACCAACTATCCGCAACAGACTACCCAAGATCTGGTGTCACAGTTCCACAAACGGTGTAAGAGTACTACAAACAGGGTTCTGAAGAAATAACAATATACTGTTTCTGGACTACATAAAAGAAACAGATACAAGGAATGGACAGGAGACTCTAAGATCCGCGGACGTCTGCAGAACTACCTTGGGTCGCCTGAAAATTAGAGGCCGAAAGCTTCTTACTGTTCGAGGCCTGCAGTACTGGGATCTGCACAAAAGAGTGCAGAGTGTAGTATCAGCACAACCGACCCCATGTGCTGGTAAGTGTCTGGCCTAACCCCGGCGAGGTAGTGACGAGGCTAGGACCAGACTCCAGATAAACCTGTGTAGTTATAAGCATATACGTATCTACAGCAGAAGATAGAAATACATAAACAATTTAAACGGGGAAAGAAAAACACACATCGGAATAGCAGAACAAATAAAGCGAAACGAATCATCAATGAGTAAGAAAGAAAACCGCAATTCAGCCTTTAACACAATGAAATGTAATACAATTCACCTTCACCTCCAGTAACCTCTTGTTGCAAGCGTGCAACCCGTTCCCACTTACAGTAACCTCTTGTGGCAGGCGTGCCACCCGCTTCCACATATATCACATCTCGTGGCAGGCGTGCCACTCGCTCCCACTTACAGTAACCTCTTGTGGTAAGCGTGCCACCCTTCCACATACATTACATCTCATGGCAGGCGTGCCACCTGCTCCCACTTACAATATATATACTGTGGTAGGCGTACCACCCGCTCCCACTTTCATAATATCTCGTGGCAGGCGTGCCACCCGCTCCCACTTTCATCATCACAACAATCACAAGAAGTCCCGGCAAGGGAACAAATCAACATAACAACTTCCCAGCAAGGGAACAAATAACGGCAAAACAATCATCCTGGCCAGGGGGATTCAGCTACAACCAAACCAGACTCGACTCCTATTTAGCCTCCCAACCTAATTTTCATTTTATTAAGTCTAGACACGACTCTACTAATGCGACACTGGACCCTTTAAACTTCTAACGGACTCCTAAAACACTGCCCAAAAATTTGAATCTGGACCCCTTTGACTCCTAACAATTCTTACTCAACTAGTCTAGTTAACCATCAACTTTATACCGAATAGAAGAAAGCTAGAACCATAACCAAAAGGAACAACTAGAATGAAGAAACCTTGTGGTAGGCGTACCACCCGCCCTCAATTCACAATATCTCGTGGCAGACGTGCCACCCCCTCCCACTTACAGTATATCTTAACGAAACTGAAGATAATATTCAACAATTTGAAACAGTAGTCACACAACAACTATCCACATACGACCCACGGCCATGCAGGACACCAACGTATAGATACTCGTCACCATGCCTATACGTTGTTCTCAACAAGGAGAAATTTAACAAATAAGACACGATTTCTAATCCCTCAAGCTAAGGTTAGAACAAACACTTACCTTGTTTTGCAACAACTTCCTAGACTTCCAACGATTCTTTAAGCCCAACCTTTTATGGGTGCTCACGAACTTTAGGTGGACACAATCGAGGCTAACGAGCTACAACTTGGTTGGGTGCCTTAACTCAGCTATAAATCTTGGCACAATTTTACAGCAACTTGAGCCGGGAATCGGGGTTAGAGAGTGGGGTTTCTTGTAATTGATGTTGGGGTTTGAAAGGAGTGATTCCACGGTTGTTTTTCAGCTTAAATTGGGGCTATTTACGATGAGTTGCAGCTGGTTCTTGGTGGGTTTAAATGGGAAGAGCTGGGTTGGTAATTTGGAGGTTGATGACTATAATTTGGATATGTTTTCCACAGGTTTTGGGGCTGTTTCAAGGTGATTTTTGAGGTAGTTTTATTGGGGTTTGGGGGTGTTTTGGAGAGGTTTCTGAGGTAGTGGCGAAATATGTGGGTTTTTGCATGTTAGGGTTCCTGGTCCCTATTTATAGTGGGTCAAAATTCGGAACAAAAATAAAATTTCAGGTTTTAAGAATGCGATCGCATTCTGGTCGCAAACTCAACATGCGGTCCGTATTTGGACCGCATTTCTGACATGGCATTTGGCCCAAGAATCTGTCTCATTCTGCGATTTTGTTGTGAGATTTGCGGTCCGCATTTTAGAAATGCGACCGCATTTCTCACCTCATTTTTGACGTAAAATTTGTCTAGTTCTCTGTTTCAATCTGCGATACAGGCAGTGTAATTTGCGGTCCGCATTTCAGACAGCATTTCTAACATGAACCTTCGCCCAGAAATCCGTCTAAGTATGCGATGCCCGTGTAAGATATGCGGTCCGCATGTTAGAAATGCGACCGCATATCCTGCATTACTTACCTTTTTGAACTCTTTTCTTAATTATTAGCTTCTTATACCTCATACCCTGCAAGAATGTTAAGATTACATAATTACAAGGAGGGATTTGCGCTTAAAACAAGCCAAATCTAAACAATTAGTATCATATGGGTTTCTACGGCACTTCGGGTCGTTACATTTTTATACCGTTCATGCATAAAATCTAGTAATACTATATATAGGAAATAAGATTTTCTTTAGTGACGATCTTCTTTCGCGATTTCTCTAGTCGCCATTAAAGATAAGTGCCTAGTCGCCACTGTATGCCGCATTGCCGCTAGTTTGAGTATCGACACTTAAATCTTTTTGTGGCGCATTTGTTTACCTTGTGGCAAGTGAAGTCGCCACAATAGCTAATTTGCTTTATCATTATCTCTTTAGCGACTATGCTCGCGACAAAGAGTTGACAAATGAGCCACAAAATGGACCCAAGATAAGTCGTTACTCAAACCAGCGACATATAGTGCGACAAGATACTTATCTTTGGTGGTGACTAAAGAGAGTCGCCACAAAAAATCATCACTGAAAATCTTATTTCCTTTAATGTAATAAACTATATACATTAACTAGACTCCATATAGTGGCAGTTTAGAGAATATATAAAAGATAGTAGCTCATCTGGTATTATAGTAATCATCTAGCAAAGAAAATCTAAAATCTTGATACACTATCTTTGTCAATATGGTAGCTGTAAATATGAAGACAAAAAAAGATCCAGGAAAACGGCTGCTTCTTTCTGAAGATTGATATATGCATAGAAAACACCGCAGCTTTGTCACCCTTTTTATAGCCAGGCTCTCTAATTCCGTACTTCCCGCTTGAGTTTACTTAATTTCCTCACCAAAAGCTAGCTAGCAAAAAATGGAGGAAACTTTACCTCCAGGATTTAGGTTTCATCCCACAGATGAAGAATTAATCACTTATTATCTGACTAACAAAGTTTCTGATTTCAACTTCACTGCTAAAGCCATTGCTGATGTTGATCTTAATAAGTGTGAGCCTTGGGATCTTCCAGGTTAGCTAATTTTGCTTCTACCCTTTATTGCATATATAATTATATTCTTGATCTTTAATTCTTTTGTCTTTTCCTTTTTTGATTTTTTCTAAACTTTAATATTGTTTAGTTTTCTGACTGATTTGATTGAAAATTATATACTGTGATCTTTGAAATTTCTTGAAAGTCAACACACATGAAATGCTATATATTCCCAAGAAGAAGTGATTTTGCAATCAACTAATTTACAAGTATCTATTACCATTAGTTTTTACTACTTAATTCAATGTTTAGAGAAGTATTTACTCAAACGTTATAGTGTATTGCATGTTCATGTATACTGTATTACCACCATTGCCTTTCAGCTTGTTTAGCTTGTGTTTGGACATTGATTTGGTTGAGAAGTGAAAAAATGAGTTTTTGAAGGTGAGATAAAAAATAATTTTTGAAAGTTGAAATTGTGTTTGGACATGCATTTTACTTGAAAGGAATTTGAAGTTTTATGAGTAGAAAACTTCAAAAACTTCAAAAACTACTCTAGAATTATTTTTGGGATGTAAAGATTTTGTTTTCAAAATTCGTCAAAAGATGGTTAAAATTTACAAACAAATAAATATTTGAAAACAAATTTTGAAAAACTAACTCCCGAATTTTATGGCCAAAAGAGGAGCCAAGTGTTTTCTTGTTTACTTTCTATATATGTTGGCCAACCTGGCGTGTATAAGTGAACATGAACAAAAAATATGAACTGAAGTTTTCTGATCAATGTGTTACAAATTGACATCAACTATGACTTAAAGTTAATTCTAATGTTAGTTATTTTACCTATATTAAAAGTTTTACCTTGTATAGATCAAGATTTACAATGAAAAATTACATCCTAATTAAATTAAATCTCCTACAGCCAAGGCCTCAATGGGAGAAAAAGAATGGTACTTCTTTAGCCTTAAAGATCGCAAATATCCAACAGGCCTTCGTACAAACCGAGCTACAGAAGCAGGCTACTGGAAAACAACAGGCAAGGATAAGGAGATATTTCGTGGTGGATTCCTCGTTGGAATGAAGAAAACACTGGTTTTCTATAGAGGAAGAGCTCCTAAGGGTGAAAAAACCAACTGGGTTATGCACGAATATAGACTAGAAACCAAGTTTGGTTTCAAACCTTCAAAGGTAACTATTCATTAATCAGAAAAACGGATTTAATTTGTATACAATGACATCATAAAAAAAATCATTTACACACTATCACTATATTCGAAGTAGGTTACTTGCCTTATTTTTTATATGAGTAATCTCACCTTATTTTGAACTATTACTTGCATTTATCTTTTAAGTAGATGATTTAATAGTATACAAATTCATTAAAAAAAAGATAGAAGTTAAACTCCGCTCCAAAGAAAACCTAACAAATTCTTAGGAATAAGAAAAGATATACATTATATGATAATAGAGGGTTACCTTTTTTTTCTTCTTGGATTAGATCGTTATAAAAATATTTTTATTATATATAGGGGGAGGGGAAAAGGAAAACGGCCGGGGATTACAGGATGGAAAAACTGAAAGTTCAAATAGCCAACCAACTGTAGTACTAAGATTCCTTGGCCTTGAATCAGTATCATATTGTCCAGCCATTAATTATTCTTTGTTCTTTCAGGAGGAATGGGTGGTCTGTAGGGTGTTTCACAAGAGTTCAACTGCAAAGAAACCACAGCCAACATCATCATCCCCACAATCCGAAGAGTCTCCTAATTGTGACATGACTTACACTTTTGCAAATGAGCTAGGGGATATTGAGCCACCAAGTAATTTCTATGGCCTAGCCACTCCATCAAATGGCCATATTTGCAATGATATTTCTTTACAGAATTACAGCAATGAGAACATGATGAATATGAACTTGAACATGAACTTGGCTGCTGCTGCAACAAGAGAAGCAGCAATTAGCAGCACTCTTCCATTATTGCCTGCAGCTTGGTCTTCTAGCTTGCTTTGCTCTAATCTTCCATCAGTGGATTCTTTGCTTCTTCGGGCGTTACAGTTTAGAGGTTATAATCATCAGCCAAGAGAAGCTACAACTAGTACTACCGATTACCCGTTTATTCAAACACAAAATATTTCTCATATTGGGATTGATTATAATAACCCTAACTTGGCAGTCGAGGCGCCTTCTTCTTCTATGGTATCAGATCCTGATCAGCAACAACAGCCACAGGAGCAATCATACAAATTGGGTTCAAATATTTGGTAACTTTTTGTGACGACTTTTAGAGGTCGCACTCAATAAGTTTCAGAAAAAGTCGGACTCTATTTGGTGCTTTAGATATTTACTGTAAATTTCTCAAGTTCTTATGTAGGTGCAAAATTATGTTCATGAAACCAAAGCAAGGAAATCTGAATTCATGCTAATTTAATGTAGTGATCAGGATCAGCTGTGGTTGACTTGGGAAAATCCCCAGTCTCTGTTGTAAGTATCTTCTTGTTCAAGCTAGCTTCCACATTTGCATTTGTATAACACAATTATATATCTTCAATATAGAAAGACTATATATAAAGAACTCTGTATCATAATCATCACTCTCCAATTACTTGCTCTAGAATTTCTTCTCAGTCAAACAATGGCATTTCTGTTATTCAAACATGTCGACTATTTATGATTTACGAGAAATTAACTTAAATAGCCGCGTTCAAGAAAAGAGCCAATAGATATAGATATATAATGCATAATTTGACAAGGAGATAGTAAATATTTTGGATCGAGTGGTCAAATGTGTAACTTCCCGATTATTTAACTTGGACATAAACTAAAGGTTAGCTACTTACGCTAAATATACAAATAGTGGAAATACTTATAATTGAGTTGTAAATATACTTAACTAATTAATCATTGCTTGATCATAACTTACGATGCAAAAGATGTTTTATACTATCTGATTCTGATGTGATATTAAAGTACAAATGCTCACTGTCATAAATTAAGAATTAAGTTCAACGATGAACTATTACAACATAAAACAAACCACATTAAATAAGACGGTGTTCATTGAATTCCATTTGTCTGCTAAGGATATAACTAATATTTTTATGCGACACTAGTGTACTCTATTTACCACATCTAATCATAATTATGATTGAGAAATTGTCTCAAATTAAAAAGGAGTTTTGGTTGGTGATTGGACATGATAAACTTCTCATATCCAGTGGCAACTAATTGGAATACAAATATTCTCAAATTATATATTTTTTTTTAATATGAAATGACGGGAGTTGTTGGAAGAAAAGGGAAATAAAATGATGCTGCAATCACAATTTATCAGTACCTAGAACTATATACAAACCCATACAACGGAAAAAAAATATACTTATGATGATAAATAGTAATAGTATTCAAAGTTTGTGAATATTAAAGTTATAAACAGAGACCCACCTTTTAAGAATGTAAAAACTCATAGTATCTTTTTGCAGGACCATTTGGATAATTTGTGAAGGAGCTACAGTAGGGACAGCTCATTTGCTTTAGTAATAGCGGGCGATAGCGCAAACTAGCCACTTTTCAGCCATGTAACTGAAAATAGCCTAGATCATAATGTTTTAGCTTCTACGGTTGAATCTCCACGACAATGTCCTAAAGTTTCACCTAAAATTTAAAGCTCCACACATCAATTATTTTTCAGTTACAGTTGTTGAAAGTGGCTATTTATGAATTTTATCCCTCATTTGCCTGTGCTGCTTAGTCCCATAGTTTTGGACCATAGAGGCCCTAACAAAGAGGTAAAAATTTCACGGAGTATTCTATTTAGTTGCTCTCATTTAACTTATAGCCTTTTTATAAAAAAACGTTAAACGGGCATCCAAAGTACATATAACTTCAGACAAGTTGCTTCTTTTTTGGTTTTTCTCCTCCTCCTCCTCCTCCTTAGTTGCTGTGAAAATAGAGGTAACAACGGATCACATGGTGCTTATAAACAGGTTTTTTAGGTGGTTTAAGCTATTGTGACGCTCCTTTCTTTGCTATTGCTTCAGGCTCCTCCTCCTCCTCCTCCTCTTCTTAGTTGTAAAATAGGTTTGTTATATTTGTTGTTGTTTTGACAAATTAATAATTGGAGTTTATTCTTTATGTCTTTGGAAGTTATGTTTCAAAATTGAGCATTTTTAGAGTAGATTTGGGTATTGATTTTGTGTGTTGGATTGTTAAAATTCGAAGAAGAAGTTTCTGTTTCTAGGCGATTTCTACTTTAGATTAAAACGTCTTAAGTGCATGCAAATAATTGGTTGCGTTTCATATTAAAATATCTTAAGTACATCTTAAGTGCATCGTAAGTGCAATTTTTACACATCTGACTAAAACGGCTTTAATACAAAAGTTACACTTAAGATGCACTTAAAACATATGCATATGAAGTGCAACTAATTTTTTGCATGCACTTAAGAGTTGAGACGCATTCATGTGCCAAAATTTGTAATTTCATATGCGATTTATGCTACTTCAGTCGCGTACGTCTAAAATCGTGATCATAGTGGGTAAAATTGCAACAAAAAAAAAAAAGAAAAAAAAATTGAACTCAGGGTACAAGTTAAGTAATGACCCCAAAATTGGGTCACCATGTGCACTTTCCCCAACAAAGAGGGCAAATCTGCCAAAATAGCCCAAATAGTTAGGCTGCAGTTATACGGACGGACATACTGGTTAAGACTTTTTAATATGGAAAAAGCATCATTGCGCAAGATATAATAATTCCCAAATAGGTTCCTTTCCTATTTTTTCGCCCATATTTCACTCCTTACTATTTTCTCACCCATTCCTATTATTCGCCCATATTTCACCCAATTCCCATCTATTGCTATTTTCTTTCTTAATACAAATTTGACTCCACCGAATCTGGTATATTTTAATTTACAATATTTAATTATATAAAAGTTATAATAATGAAATAACTCTGGCATGTTTTATATTTAACTAGTTTTAGGGTTCCTATATTTATGAGTACATAATTTTAGAAAATATTTTAAAATAATAACAAATATTTATATATCCTATTTAGCTAGTCCTATTCAAAGAAAAAATTCGGTTCTACTATATTATCCCTACTAATGGTACTGATGATGTAGCTAGCAACTTTAGCACTATTGTAATACTTTAGCCGTATGAATAAATAAATATCCTATTAACCGAAATTAATAAAGTAAGCTATAAAAGGAACATTTGAGTAAAGGGTACAAAGATTGTCTCTAGTTCACCCTATATCAATAAGTACATAATTCTAAAAATTATCTAAATATTATTAAATAGTAATATATTTGAGTTATAATATAAAAAATAAAAAAAAATATAAGTTCCTGAAATAATGTAAGTTAATCTTATATAGCTAGTATAATTAAGCAAGAAATTATGCGTCGCATAAATCCTTGGATGCTTTACTGTGGTTTTTCAAGAAGTCTTTAGAAATATTTCATGAATATTATTGTTATTTTTGTGACCTAATACTAAAATAAATAACACAAATAGTTTAATCACTCTTATATAAATTTTGTGAGGTAACACAAATTGGAAAATTGTCTTTTAGAAATTTTAGAATTACGCTGCGGCTCCTGTGAAAAAATTTATAACTCACAAGCGTAAAGTCAAAAATGACTAATGTTAATGTAATCTTATTTTACAACAAATAATTAATATACAAAAATATAGGAGTTGTTATTTGTTAGACTGAAATAAAAATAAAAAATGACAACGATGCACATTTTATCTTATACTAAGATATAGCTTCAAATTTGCACTTAGCCAATTCGACTTTTAATACTATACTATAATCGATTTTATAATATATATTTTTCTTCACCAACATTCTTCTTATGAAAATAAATTTATGTATGTAAGGAGTTTTGTCAACTTGAAAAAATAAAACTTTGTATATAATTAATTTGAAAAAGAATTGAATTGAATTGAATTCTCTTGCTATTAGTTAATATAAAAACTTAATTATTTATCTTTACATCAAAGGATATAATTTATTTTTAGTTTTTGTTTTAGTATTATCTCATTTCAGGTGTTGAATATTTAAATTTAATAATAATTTTTTTATTTAATAGAATTTTATTTTCTAAGGATAAAAAATGGATTTGACATTTTATTTTAGCTTTTTATGTTTGCATAATTATTAGTTTTATTGACTCTTATCAAATTACCTCTCTCTCTCTTTAAATTCATAAATATTTTTTAGTTATTTATTCTAATTATTGACTGCAATTTTAAAATATTATATTAAAAGATGAACAAAAAAATATTATTTAAGTGAAAGGTAGTTCACATATAATATAGAAATGTGAAATTGACCATTGAAAAATTATTCATCATTATTAATACCGTTACGTTTAACTATCTGTATTTCTGTATTGTACTTATTTTGGCCTCAATTAGCAATTGATTTAAGAAATTAGCAGCTCCACTATTTCATTCACGTTATTTAATACTGACAATTTGTTTGACAAATAAAACGTTTACTATCGAAGACACTATAATTATATAAGCTAAAGTTGATTTTAAAGATTTAAATATTGGGAAAAATAATTAAATGACTATTTTGTCTAGTGTGAAATCAATTTTTAAAGAGTAAAAATGACGAATGACATTTCGCTAAGGGAGTTCGTACTTTTAATATAGTATAAATAGATATAGATATGGATTAGCAATACTGAATTATATAAAAGATATAATATGAAATAATTTTATTATAGAATAACTCCATTATATTTAAGGAATAATTCTAGAATATTGCGTATTTAATTATATAAATGATAATGATGATATTATATATCAGATACATAAGATATATATTAAAATACACTGAATATACATTAGATGTATCTTTTCGAATTACCAGTTGCTCATGAAAAAAAAAAGAGAAAACGGGTGGAGAATCGAACTTGCCTTCTTCATGTCTAAATTGTTAGCCTTAACCAAAAGATTAATGTTACACGGAAAAAAAAAGGAAAGGAGACTCATTTGCATATTACAGCTAAACTTCTATACAACAGTCATTTTTTATAATAATAATTCACTATAACGGTCCAATTTTCTTCAGAATCAATTTTTCATATTATATTATAATGTATGTTCTATATAGAGTACTTGACTATAAAACAACCAAAAAATATTAGAATAAACAAGAGTATTATAAAGAGGTTTGGTTGTACTATAAATAAAGATCAAGAGAGAGAAGGGTGTTAGGGAGGAAGGGAGTTGGAAGAGTGTATACGGTCGATGTCGGGCCCACCCATATGTGGTTAAAATCGGGCTCGACCCTATATGGTTAACATCGAGTTCAACTATTGCACGATAGGTCAGGTTCGGAATGCGTAGGGTCGAAGATCGAACCCGAACTTCATCGAAGCGGAACACGAAGCCAGAATGTCCGACCTCGAAAACACCGATCCCGTGATCCGAAATCGAGACTGACTCCGAAAATGTCCAAGCGAAGATCATCAAACCTAAATGACGGAAAATCGAAAAATCCGTGATGGGACGAACATCACGGCAGGAATCTCGGCATTAATCAATAGAACCGCTTAATTAGCAAATCAGGAGATTTTTTACCTTGTGCGGAGATTTTTACCTTGTATAAAGTTGTACCAGATGTATGACTTCCCCACTATATAAAGGGGGAGTTGAACCATTTACAGGACACTTTTCAAAACGAATCATCAATATAGAAAGAAAAAATAGTGATATATTGCTCTCTTGAATCATTTCATCATCAACTTGTTTCAATTTCCATTATAATCAATTTCCGCCCAAGAAGGATCAGCCAACGACCAAGAGTGTCTAATTCGGGTGGTTTGCATTACTTTTCCATTTATCCCTTAATTTTAATTTTCGTTATATTATTCGTCATTTATATCAAATCAGGCCGCATATCCTTAAAACCACATATAAATTCAATTTTTATCCGAAATTTAGGATAAACAGTTTGGCGTCCACCGTAAGGCTAAGGATAATAGTGGATATTTGATACACCTTTTTGTCACACACATTGTTTCACACTTGCTCTTTGAAGTATTTTTGATTCTAGGTTGCAATATGAAAATGTCAAACTCTCAATCGGCACCTCTGCACGTTGATAACGAGTTCGATCATCAAGGCGAAAATAATAACATAGTGCCCGGTGACGAAATTTCAATCGATGCTAATTCACAAGTGGCAGTTGATGCAGATCAGCTTACTGGCCCCTACAATAGCATTCATAGGGGAACGCGATCGGTGACACAAAATCCCCAAAATAATGAAAGGGACGGGATCAGCCTTTGGATGATCTTCTAAATGTTGCAAGTCCAACAGGTAGCGATAGCTCAGTTACAAAACCGAAGCCAAATCTCGAACAGGGTTGAGCCTGGTCCTTCCCGGGAAATTACCCATAGGGATGGATCGGTTTGTAGGAGGGTTGAATGAGCGTGAATCGGGGGCAAACCCCGGAATTATGAAGATGCTCGAAGAACTAACTAAACGAATAGAATTTGTAGAGAAGAAAATCGAGGCAAATAACAAGAAGGTGGAAACGTACAATTCCAGGGTGGATCAAATCCCAGGAGAACCCCCGGTATTAAAAGGCCTAGATTCCAAAAAGTTCGTACAAAAACCTTTTCCACCGAGCACGGCTCCGAAACCGATACCCAAAAAATTTCGTATGCCGGAAATCCCCAAATATAACGGAACGACCGACCCAAACGAGCATGTAACCGCATATACATGCGCTATCAAAGGGAACGACCTGGAGGATGACGAGATCGAATCCGTTCTATTGAAAAAATTTGGGGAAACCCTGTCGAAAGGAGCCATGACATGGTATCACAACTTACCCCCTAATTCTATTGACTCGCTTGCTATGCTTGCTGATTCGTTTGCGAAGGCACACGCAGGCGCCATCAAGGTCGAAACACAAAAATCGAACCTTTTCAAAGTCAGGCAGAAGGATAACGAGATGCTCAGAGAGTTCGTGTCCCGGTTCTAAATGGAACGGATGGATCTGCCACCGGTCACAAACGATTGGGCTGTTCAAGCTTTCATTCAAGGGCTCAATATTCGAGCTCGGCTGCTTTGCAATAACTAAAACAGAACTTAATAGAGTATCCTGCTGTCACATAGGCTGATGTACATAACCGGTACCAGTCAAAAATCAGAGTCGAAGACGATCAGCTCGGAGCCCCTTCACGAAGATCCATTTACCCCGTTAGAGCTTATGACAAAATCCGAAGTGAAGTTTATCGCGAACCAAGATCGAATAGAGAGCTACATCAGCCATATCACGGGGACAGAAAAATCGGCGCATCCGGGCAAAACTCTCCAAGACATGAAAGGAGAAATAACCGAGGTCAGAACAGCCGGAGGCTCATGAGCAAAAGCAATTTCGAAAGGCCTATCGGGCATAAAATAGCACCTCGATTATTGGAGTATAATTTTAATGTTGATGCTGCCACTATCGTATCTGCTATCGGTCGCATCAAAGATACTAAATGGCCTCGACCATTGCAATCCAATCCAACCCAAAGGGATCCTAATCATATATGCAAATAACACGGCACTCACAGTCATAAAACGGAAAACTGTCGGCAACTGAGAGAAGAAGTAGTTCGGTTACTTAATAACGGCCACCTTCGAGAATTCTTGAGCGACCGAGCAAAAAATCACTTCGAAAATAGGAATAAACAGACATGCCAGGAAGAACCTCAACATACATTCAACATGATTATCAGTGGAGTCGATACCCCTCAAGGTCCGATGTTGAAAAATACCAAAATATCCATCATTAGGGAAAAGCGCACTCGGGATTACACGCCAGAAGGGACTTTATCTTTTAACGACGAAGATGCGGAAGGAATTGTACAACCCCACAATGACGCAATGGTAATATCTGTACTTATACATAAAGTTAGAGTAAAACGTGTGTTAATCGACCCAGGTAGCTCGGCCAATATAATCCAATCATGGGTCGTGGAGCAACTCGGCCTGTTAGACCGAATCGTTCCTACAGTCCGAGTACTTAAAGGGTTCAATATGGCATGTGAGACCACCAAAGGGTGAAATAACGTTGCCAATAAATACTGCTTGAACCATTCGAGAAACAAAGTTCTGTGTGATCGGAGGGGACATGAGATACAATGCTCTATTTGGAAGGCCATGGATCCATGACATGAGGGCGGTACCTTCGACATTACACCAGGTGCTGAAGTTTAGGACGCCCGATGGAGTTAAAACAGTTTACGGGGAGCAACCAACTGCGAAAGATATGTTCGCAGTAGAAGAAATAACACCAACACCAATGGTTCCTAACCAAAGGGTCGAGAGCAAGACAAAATAGCAATCACAGATATCATCTTCGGCAAATGTGGATAAACAAGTATATGTCGAGGATGATGAGTATGGAATTCCCAGATCGTTCATCACCCCCGATGATTCTGATGCCAGAAAATCAACTGTCGAGGAACTGGAACAAGTCACACTGCGAGAAGACTTGCCCGAACGAAAGGTATACCTGGGCTCGGGGTTGAGCTCCGAGCTTAGGACACAACTTATTCGATTCCTTACAACTAAGGAAGACTGCTTCGCTTGGTCCACCTTGATATAACAGGTATACCGTCGGAGATAACCACTCACAAGCTGAGCCTAGATCCGAAGTTCCATCCAGTCAAACAAAAAAGGAGGCCTCAGTCCGAAATCAAACATGCGTTCATCAAGGATGAGGTAACTAAACTTCTAAAGATAGGGTCTATTCGGGAGGTTAAATACTTGGAGTGGTTGGCAAACGTAGTGGTAGTCCCTAAAAAAGGGAATAAATTAAGAATGTGTGTAGATTATAAAGACTTGAATAAAGCATCTCCAAAAGACTCTTTTCCCTTACCCAACATCGATCGCATGATCGATGCTACTGCCGGCCATGAGACCCTTAGTTTTCTCGACTCATACTCCGGCTACAACCAAATACGGATGAACCCAGGTGATCAGGAAAAAACTTCCTTCATCACTAAATATCGCACATACTGTTACAATGTAATGCCATTTGGGTTAAAAAATATTGGAGCCACATACCAATGCTTAGTAAACCGAATGTTCGAGAAACAACTAGGAAAGACAATGGAGGTTTATATTGACGACATGTTAGTTAAATTCATGCGAGCAGAGGACCATTTAAATCAAAGCAGGAAACATTCAGTGTGTTGAGGCAGTACAACATGAAGTTGAACCCAGAAAAGTGCGCGTTTGGTGTAGGTTCAGGTAAATTCCTCAGAGTCATGGTCTCGAATCGTGGAATCGAGATCAACCCTGATAAAATCAAGGCTATCGAGGACATCACGGTCGTAGATAATGTGAAAGTCGTACAAAAGTTGACCAGACGGATAGCCGCTTTAGGGCGATTCATTTCGAGGTCGTCCAATAAAAGCTACCGGTTCTTCACTCTATAAAAAAAGAACAACTTTTCATGGGCTCCGGAATGTCAGCATGCTTTGGAAGAGCTCAAAAGATATTTATCGAGCTCCCCATTGCTTCGTACACCGAAGATGGACGAACAACTATACCTTTACCTGGCAGTCCCAAAGATAGTGGTAAGCGGAGTCCTAGTCCGATAAGAACAAGGTACACAATTCTCGATTTATTGGGTCAGCAGAACCTTAGGCGAAGCCGAAACTAGGTATCCTCACTTGGAAAAACTGGCCCTCGCTTTGTTGAGCACTTCTAGGAAACTGAAACCGTATTTCCAATGTCATCCTATATGCATCGTAACAGCTTACCCATTAAGAAATGTGATGCATAAGCCCGAGCTCTCAGGTCGATTGGCCAAATGGGCCATAGAAATAAGTGGGTACGACATCAAATATCGACCTCGAACCACCATAAAATCTCAGGTGTTGGCAGACTTTGTGGCCGATTTTACACCATCCCTAATACCCGAGGTCGAAAGAGAGTTGTTAGCTGGCTCAAGAACTCCTTCAAGAATATGGACTCTTTTCACAACTGGCGCTTCGAATGCGAAGGGATCCGGCTCGGCATCGTGTTGAAACCACCAACTGGTAACATAATTCGACAATCTATTAAGACTGTGAAACTGACAAACAACGAGGCAGAATATGAAGCCATGATTGCAGGCCTAGAACTAGCCAAGAACCTAGGAGCAGAAGTGATCGAAGCCAAGTGTGACTCCCTTCTTGTGGTAAATCAAGTCAATGGAACGTTCGAAGTCAGGGAAGGGCGAATGCAAAGATACTTAGACAAACTGCAAGTGACGTTACATCGGTTCAAAGAATGGACCTTACAACATATACCTCGAGATCAAAACAGCGAGGCCGACGCCCTCGCCAACTTGGGGTCGTCGATCGAAGATGACGAGGTCGATTCTGGAAAGGTCGTACAGCTCATGAGGTCGTTAGTGGAAGAACGCCACGCTGAGATCAATTCGACAAGTCTAACTTGGGGTTGGAGGAACAAATATGTAGAATATCTCAGTTCTGGAAAACTCCCCTCGGATCCAAAAGAGTCGAGGGCCCTGCGTAAGAAGGCGGCCCGGTTCAGTTTGACCGATGAAGGAACCTTGTTCAGAAGAACATTTGACGGCCCACTCGCGATATGTCTGGTACCGGGTGACACTAAGTACATTTTAAGGGGAATCCATGAAGGTACTTGCGGGAACCATTCCGGCTCTGAGTCGGTAATTCGAAAAATAATCAGAGCCGGTTATTATTGGGTCGATATGGAAAAAGACGCAAAGGAGTTTGTTCAAAAATGTGACGAATTCCAAAGGCACGCCCCCATGATCCATTAACCCGTGGAGACACTCCACTCAGTCCTATCACCATGGTCATTCATGAAATGGGGGATGGACATCGTTGGCCCTCTTCGGTACACACCGGGTAAGGCTCAATTTATACTATTTATGACTGATTATTTTTCTAAATGGGTGGAAGCGCAGGCGTATGAGAAGGTTAGGGAAAAAGAAGTGATCAAATTCATTTGGGATCACATCATATGCCGATTCGGAATGCCAGCCGAGATCGTATGCAACAACGGGAAGCAATTCATCGATAGCAAAGTGACAAAATTCCTCGAAGATCACAAGATCAAAAGGATCCTATCGACGCCCTACCACCCCAGTGGGAACGGACAAGCCGAATATACTAACAAAACAATACTTCGTAATCTCAAAAAGAGATTAACCGATGCCAAAGGGAGATGGAAGGAAATATTATCCGAAGTCCTATGGGCATATCGTACGACCAAAAAATCCAGCACCGGAGCCACCTCGTTCTCTCTGGTTTATGGCGCCGAAGCTTTGATACCAGTCGAGGTCGGGGAGCCAAGTGTCAGGTTCCGGTATGCGACAGAGGAATCGAATTACGACGCTATGAATACGAACTTGGAACTATTAGATGAAAGGCGTGAAAGCTGCCCTTGTTCGACTAGCTGCTCAAAACCAAAAGATTGAAAGGTATTACAACAGAAGGATCAACCTTCGATATTTCAATATCGGGGACTTAGTGCTAAGGAAGGTTACACCAAACACACGGAACCCGAATGAAGGGAAGCTGGGACCAAAATGGGAAGGACTTTACTGTATCATTAAAATCACTGGAAAGGGATCCTACAAGCTCGGAACAGTGGATGGTGAACAACTACCAAACAACTAGAACATAAGTCACCTTGAAACGGTATCACTGCTAAGGTACGACCCTGTTCTTTTTTTTTATTTACATCACGAACTAACATTTGCAGGTATCAAACGAGGTACCTTGGATCGGGGGATACGAGATATTAAGTCTGAAAGCACGTGTTGCACTCTTTTTCCCTTGAACTGACTTTGTCCCAAAATGGGTTTTACGTCAAGGTTTTTAATGAGGCAACTAGTAAATCGTGCTAACTTAGATTCAAGGATCGATAGCAAATAGGTGACGACAGTATTTAAAGCCTATCTTCAATCGACCCCGAATACTGGAGGGCCACTTTAGCTTGGAAAGATATTCTAGGATTGAAGGGTCAAAGATCAATAAGATTCAAAGTAAGGGCCAAACGGTCAAATGAATCATGCCCAAATAGATCGATCGAACCCTAACACAAATTGTACACAAGCGTGAACGAGAATAAAGAAAAGTCTCTTGTATACAAACATCTTGCTTTCGATCGAACGAGCTTAAAGGCCACTTTAATTTTAGTTCGAATAACCATTCTCTCACTCAGAGACTTGTTCGAAAAACAAACTTACTCGAGGGGGGATGAGACATATTAACGCAAACCCCTAACTTTAAAGGCTAAGGCCATTTCGAGTTAACAGAACACGAGGGGGGATAAGGCCTATTAAGGCAAACCCTGAACTTTAAAAAAGCTAAGGCCATTTCAAGTTAACAGAACTCGAGGAGGGATGAGACCTATTAAGGCAAACCCCGAACCTTAAAGGCTAAGGCCATTTTGAGTTAACAGAACTCGAGGGGGGATGAGACCTATTAAGGCAAACCCCGAAATTTAAAAAAAGTTAAGGCCATTTCGAGTTAACAGAACTCGAGGGGGGATGAGACCTATTAAGGCAAACCCCGAACTTTAAAAGCTAAGGCCGTTTCGAGTTAACAGAACTCGAGGGGGAATGAAACCTATTAAGGCAAACCCTAAACTTTAAAGGTTAAGGCCATATCAAATTGATAGTATTTGAGGCCTAAGGTATTTCGAAAGTTGCAAAAAGAAAGCTTTATATATATACATCAAAAATCCTTTTCACAAAATCGAGCAACCTCGATACACAATATCAAACATGGGAAAAGATAAAACTCGGTCGGGAGCTACTTGGTCTCAACTGGAACCACCCTCGAAATCAGAATTTCCGAGGTCATCTCATTCTTCAGATCCGACTGAATCCTCGGAATCATCCTCCTCCGGGAAGGCTAATTTTCTGGCCTCGGCCTCGGCTATCCTGGCATCTTCAATCTTCGCCGATAAATCAAAGCCTCGAGCATGAATCTCTTCAAGGACAAGCCTGCAGGATTGCCACCTCATATGATTAACCGTATTCCTTGATTGATCTTGAGCGGCTTCAGCATTGACCTGATATTGAGCCACCAGTTCATCAGCCTCGGCTTTGACCACGGCAACTTCCGACTTGGCCGTTTTTAGCTTGTTAGCCATATTATCTCGATCTGAGATAACCGTGTTGATCCGAGATTGGAGCTCGTCGGTGTTCCTGGTTTGGGCCTCGATTTTATCCTTTTGCCTCTCCAAGCTGAGCTTCTGCTGAAGCAAACTGTGCTTGAAAGGTCTCTTTTTCCGAGGCCAGCCGATCCATCTTGCTCCTCTACTCATCGGCCTCAGCTCTAACCACACTTATCTCAGATTGAAGCTGACTAATCTGATCAAGCTTTTGCTCTATTTGCTCGACCAAGCCAACATTATCCTTCTGGGCAAGCTCCAGTTTGGCACGAAGATTCATCATCTCCCCTTCGAGCCATTCATAGCGTCTCGACTCTTCCCAAAATCGGAGAAAGGCTTCATGATGAAGTACCGAGGCCTGCAAGCATGAAGGAGGATGTTATAATTAATTAAATGTTTGAAGTACAAAACAAAAAACATCGAATAGAGCTTATCGGAAATTACCTGATTCAACGCCTGTTGAGCTTCATTGAACAGCAGGACGCATCCACCTCGTTCATTTTTGCCTGATCCTCCTCAGTCACCAAGCGCCGATGATAATTGGCCACTCCGACAGGAGCGGAAACAACCGTGGCATCCTCGGGAATGGTAAAAGATATGGATCATTTTCGATCAGGGTAAGCGCTTGGCGCNCTTTATATATATACATCAAAAATCCTTTTCACAAAATCGAGCAACCTCGATACACAATATCAAACATGGGAAAAGATAAAACTCGGTCGGGAGCTACTTGGTCTCAACTGGAACCACCCTCGAAATCAGAATTTCCGAGGTCATCTCATTCTTCAGATCCGACTGAATCCTCGGAATCATCCTCCTCCGGGAAGGCTAATTTTCTGGCCTCGGCCTCGGCTATCCTGGCATCTTCAATCTTCGCCGATAAATCAAAGCCTCGAGCATGAATCTCTTCAAGGACAAGCCTGCAGGATTGCCACCTCATATGATTAACCGTATTCCTTGATTGATCTTGAGCGGCTTCAGCATTGACCTGATATTGAGCCACCAGTTCATCAGCCTCGGCTTTGACCACGGCAACTTCCGACTTGGCCGTTTTTAGCTTGTTAGCCATATTATCTCGATCTGAGATAACCGTGTTGATCCGAGATTGGAGCTCGTCGGTGTTCCTGGTTTGGGCCTCGATTTTCTCCTTTGCCTCTCTAAGCTGAGCCTCTGTTGAAGCTAATTGTGCTTGAAAAGTCTCTTTTTCCGAGGCCAGTTGATCCATATTGCTCCTACACTCATCGGCCTTAGCTCTAGCCATGCTTATTTCAGATCGAAGCTGATTAATCTAATCAAGCTTTTGCTCTACTTGCTCGACCAAGCCAGCATTATCCTTCCGGGCAAGCTCCAATTCGGCACGAAGATTCATCATCTCCCCTTCGATCCGTTCATAACGTCTCGACTCTTCCCCAAATTGGAGAAAGGCTTCATGGTGAAGTACCAAGGCCTGCAAGCATAAAGGAGGATGTTAGAATTAATTGTAATTTTAAAGTACAAAACAAAGGACATCGAATAGATCTTATCGAAAATTACCCGATTCAGCACCTGTTGAGCTTCATTGAACAGGCAGGGCGCATCCACCTCATTCATTTTTGCCTGATCCTCCTCAGTCACCAAGCACCGAAGATAACTTGCCACTCTGACAAGAGCGGAAAGAACCCTGGCATCCTCGGAATGGTGAAAGATATGGATCGTTTTCGATCAGGGTAAGCGCTCAGCGCAGAAAATCGATCGACCAATTTTGGACTGAAGGAAATCCCGCTTATACCGGTGGATGAGCTTTTCTTTGGTACCTCTAAATTATTGAGCCCAAGAACGTCTTCCGCGGACGCCGAATCCACACCATCGAAAAAATCGCAGAAAGGGTCTTTCGATCTATGATCTCCACCCGGGGAACGTTCTTTTGCCATTTGGGCCTCGTTGAACATTGATTCCGAGAAAGAGGGCGAATCAACCATCTCAATTGGACCCAAGACTCCCAGCGGTGCTCTCCTCGTATTTGGGGAAGCCCCAGTTCTTGTCTCCACTTCGGGTCCCTTGACTAGGCGAAGGCCCGCTTCACTAGCCCCTGGTTCGGAGACCCGTCGCCCTTCAGATTGTGGCGGCTCACTAGCCACAAGGTCGAAATACTCTTCTTCCTCCTTGGACTCATCCCTCAATTGACGTAGCGAGTCCGAATGTAACACTCGATCACTAGTACTGCCCTTGGGCTTGCGAGCCAATCTTTTCCTTGGTCTCCTCTTTCCGAGGTCTGAGGAACTTGGGGCCTCTTTTCTTTTCATCTCTTTATCTTGCTCCGAAGCAGGGGGCTCGTTGGGAACATCATCGCCTATGGGCGCAGGTCTCATCTCGACATCCTTTGATAGACCTGCAAAAGAAAGGTAAAACAAGTTAGAAAATCGATAGCATAAGGAACTAAGCTTGAGTGTAACTTATCTCACCATGAAGCCGGGCCTCCCACCGGCCTTCCGAAAGCTCGCGCCATGCGCGCTCAGAATATGGTCTTTGGGATACGATCCCCTCGACTCATTCTTTAAGATGAGGAATTGCAGCCGGCATCCAGGATATAGCTACGCCATATAAAATTGATAAGAGGTAGGTCGAAAGGGAGAACAGTAAACAAATTGATAAGCAGAGCCACACTTACGCTTCATATTTCATTTCTCAGGAAATGGCATATCCTCGGCTGGGATTAGGTTCGATGTTTTTACTCGAACAAATCGACCCAACCAACTCTGATCCCTATCCTCATCAATACTTGAGAACGAGGCTTTGCTTGCCCGACGAGAAAGTTTTATCAACTCCCCTCGGTAGAGTCCGGGACTGTACAATCGCATGAGATGATCGACGGTGAAAGGATACTCCTCGATCTTGTTTACAAAAAAACGGAGAAGAATGACTATCCTCCAGAAAGAAGGATGAATTTGGCCCAGGGTCACTTCGTACCTTTTGCAAAAAGCAATAATGACCCGGTCCAAAGGGCTCAACGTGAAGGGATAAGTGTAAACAATTAAAAAACCCTCCACGTGGGTAGTGATTGCCTCTTCAGGCGCAGGAACCACTACACACTTACCAACCTAGTTACAGTCTTCCTTTACTTTATCGAGAACTTTGTCGGTGAATGAACAGATGTATCTCGTGACCGGTTCTCATCGGCCCGGTATCGAGGAAGCTTTATCCACCTTGAAATCGGACTCCAGTCGAACACCCGGTTGGTACAAACGCCTTCAAAGGGGGCTCCGTTGTAGGCTCCTCAATGACGACAGGTGAAACGTCATCAACAGGTTGAGAAGAAGAGGGAGTTTGTCTTTGAGGAACGGATTTTGAAGTCTTCTCCATTGTTTTGAACAGATGAAGAAATTAAAAGATATAGGTGCAAGGGAAATATAGTATGAAGATAGCTTGCGAGGTATTTTTAGAAAACTAGAAAGCAGGAGGTCTTGAAGATAAGAGCGATGTAATTTTATAAAAAAGCACGAACATCTGAATATAAAGGGTAAAGAGGGTATTTATAGCCTCTCAAAACTGCGGTTCGCATCCCAAAGCGGCAGAACGCCGATTGACATACACTTGATACTTTAAAAGGCTTTTCTGATGGGACGTTTTTGATTTCTGTATCACGTATGTCATAAGTTCACCATCACTTATCAGAATGAGAATTTGAGGCTCATATCGTTTCTCATCATTACTCTTCAAAAAACGAGGGGACTATCTATATATGGTCGAAGTCTGGCCCACCTATATGTGGTCAAAATCGGGCTCGACCCTATATGGTTAACATCGAGTTCATCTACTGCACTATAGATCGGGTTCGGAATGCGTAGGGTCGAAGATCAAACCCGAGCTTTATCGAAGCGGAACACGAAACTAGAATGTCCGACCTCGAAAACACCGATCCGAAATCGAGCATGACTCCGAAAATGTCCAAGGGAAGATCATCAAACCTAAATGACGGAAAACCGGAAAATCCGTGATGGGACGAACATCACTGCAGGAATCTCGGCACTAATCAATAGAACCGCTTAATTAGCAAATCAGGAGATTTTTTACCTTGTGCGGAGATTTTTACCTTGTATAAAGTTGTACCAGACGTATGACCTCCCCACTATATAAAGGGGGAGTTGAACCATTCACAGGACACTTTTCAAAATGAATCATCAATAGAAAGAAAAAATAGTGATATATTGCTCTCTTGAATCATTTCATCATCAACTTGTTTCAATTTCCATTATAATCAGTTTCCGCCCAAGAAGGATCAGCCAACGACCAAGAGTGTCTAACTCGGGTGGTTTGCGTTACTTTTTCATTTATCCCTTAATTTTAATTTTTGTAAATTATTCGTCATTTGTATCAATCAGGCCGCATATCCTTAAAACCACGTATAAATTTAATTGTTATCCGAAATTTGGGGTAAACAAAGAGAGAGGGTTTGAAAACCCTATTCTTTTGCACTAGCTTTTTAACAAAGTAGGAAACTAATGCCTTAATTTGTGGATAAACCTCTGTTTTAAAATCACATCTAAACTTTGAAAATATGCTATTGCTATAAATAAATCTCTTTTTTTTTATTTTTAATATTGCTAATAGACAGTGGTATCACGTGTTGCGCCTTAAAATATCAAAAGATGTGAGTAACTTTTAAGAGAAACATTTTAAAATTACAGCTAAGACATTTGAATGAAAATTAAATGTAAAACATAAATTTTAAACCATAAGCCCTATATATTAAAAATAGTCTAATTTCTCCAATATTTGCTCTTAAAGTTAAGTTAATTCGACTTAGTGAATTTGATTATTCCTTATTTTAACGTGGAAAGAAGAGCTTTATTTTCGCAAATAACGTGCTGCCTTTTTCATAGCCGATGGATTTGCTAATCTTTACACCTAAACTTTCACCCAAAGCTCATCACTCAAGTTTCTTCTATATATTCTCCACACAAATTCACTTACCTCTCATCAACTCCACTCAAATTAAACCTCCCAATAATCAAAGAGATTCACAAATTAAGCAATATCTCTATCTTTATATCATACATATTACATTCATAGCCTTATCTCATATTGATGGAGATCTATCAATTTTGGAGTTGTTGGAATTAGCTTTGGAAACCAAAATTGAATTAACCATGAGCCATGCACAATTCTACGATAATCATGCAATTAAGGCAGATCAAGCGATGATTAGCAATAACAACAACGTTTCTCCTCCTTTGAAGATCAACAAGAACTCTCATTTGATCAAGAAATCATCGTCGTACTCGTTATCTTCTTCTTCGTCTTCTTCCTCCCTATTTAATGGGATCGCGACCACCACCTCAACCACCATCCCTCAGCAGCCATGTCATCCAATTATCATCCACGCACATCCTCCTAAAGTTATCCACACACATCCGCGCGATTTCATGGCATTGGTCCAAAAACTCACTGGCTTTTCACGAGAAGACGACAACTCTTCTCCTTCTCATCCACTTCTTCCTCTACCTCAACATCCCAAATCCGAGCCTATAAACGAGGAGGAGGACCCCGTTTCTGGCCCTGAAAGCTTTCTTGGAGATATCCTCCGACCTGATAAAGAAATTATTTATCAAAATAATAGGAACATTAATAAGAAATGTGAGTTGTTGACTAATGATGACAATGAATCCACATCGGTTGTGACGGATGAAAATAGTGGTAATTGCAGTTTAGGAGATGCTCAGGTTAATTCATCAGCTTCTTGTTATGTTCCTCCTCCTCCAACAATTTTTGATCTACCTAATATTAATGATATTAATGGTGGTATTAGTAATTATAATAATCTTAGTGACCCTCCAATTTTCTTAGATAGTAATGCACCTTTTCCTAGTCCAAATTCGACCGATTTATTTTTCACAGATCAGCCATTTTGTAACTATACCGATCCATTATTTTTTATGCCTAGTGCTAGTATGAGAAGTTCCATTTCTTCTTCTTCATCGGAAAATATTAAGGAGCTTCCAGATTTTTGAAGTCCAGCTTCGGATATTATAAGAGAATTAGGACTTCTTTTTCGTAGTTTTTTTATTGATTGGGAATTTTTTTTCTTTTTTACTGTTGTCTTTCAGATTCCTTTATGTTTCAGATAAGGAAAAAATTTAGCAACATTTTTCCTTGTAGGTAGAGTTTAAATAAATCTAGATTTTTTTTCAATAATGAAATAGCCATAGAAGAAAATGAATGGTTATTTTGATTTCCGTCCTGTAGTTGATAGTATTATTTTGTAGCTGAAATTAATAAGATTACTTTTGTTCTTTGCAATCTCAATTATTTAGATTTGATAATGATGTAGTGTGCAAATTCTGTTTCTTGTTTATGTGTTATTAAGTTGATTCCATCTTCTACGCTGAGAGTTCTCATACGTAGCTTATCTTTTAACAGTTTGCTGTACTTATAATATTGTAACTTATGATCTCTCTAATACAGTTGATTTGTAAAGCAATCACTCTCTGTGGTCTCAACTCTCAGTTATTTTCATCTTTTAATTACTAATATTACCATGCATAAATGACTACAATTTCCATTCAAAATGGATGAACTTTGATATAATAATCAAGCAAAAACTAACTCCGCAGGCTATGGGTTCAGTTGGTTAAATCTGTACCACATTTTGATCTTTTGTCACATGCGGTTGGGTTATCAAAAACTACTTTTACCAAATGAGAGGATGTATTTTCTCACCTTTAGGCGGAAGTCATTTTCTTTCACTTAAACAATACTATCAATCTTTAATATACTAAAGGTCGTTTGGTAGGCTGTATTAAGTTAAATAATTTTTGTATAAAAATTTAATCCGTCCAATATAATATTTGATTGCTCAATTCAATTTATGCATACCTAATACATGGATTACTTATATCTCATAGGAGGGCTTAACTAATACCAAGGAAACCAAGGGATTACTAATCCCTGTATTAACTATACCTGGATAAGACCCTAAAATTACTAAACCACCCTTCAAACCCTTTTCCTAAATTTCTTTATATACAGAAAGAAGAATATTCAAGGGTATAATTGTAAAGAAGATTTTGTACAGTTTTAAACCAAACACAAGCTTAGATTATACATTGCATAGCTAAATTTTAATACAATGAACCAAACACTTGATAAAAAATAATCACAGCAATATAATCTCTACATTACTTGTGTTCGTACCAAACAACCCCTAAAAGGTTTCATCAAGACACTATCCGATCTGCTAGCATCCTTATCAATCTATAAGGAAAAAAACAAAATTTAAAAAATATTTTTCACTATGCATCAAACGGCGGAACACATTTTCTACAATGAAATTTCTGTGGCAATGCTTATTTGTAATTTCCATGGCGTTGCAATTTTTGGTGTTGGATTGATGAATTTTTCACAAATTTCTTTTACGCATAACAATGTTTTTCTTTATGCGTAATATAAGGTCGGTTCATTTATTTATTTTTTTGGGTCATAAAATAATTTTTTGGCTTCGTGAGTGCACTAGATCCTTAGTTCAATGGTTATTAACGAAATTAACTTAGTTAGATTTGATTTAGGCTCAACGTGAAATTTGTGAATTATGGTAAAAACCTTGAGGAACAAAATGACAAGACGTATTTCTAATTCCTCTTTTAGTTAATGAACGATAGTCCTAACATTTTGTTTTAAATTACTTTTCTGAATAAAGAAAAAAAAAATGGAAAAGTATGAAAGAGGACGTCTAACCGATAGACTAACAAAGGAAAAATGCCTCGCATTAACGGACGTGCTGGAATAGCTCAGTTGGTTAGAGCGTGTGGCTGTTAACCACAAGGTCGGAGGTTCAAGCCCTCCTTCTAGCGTCCAAATTAAGTTTTTATCATAAATTTTCCCTCTTTCTCGATTTGCTGAAATCAACAATTAAATGCAGGACTGATATATAAATCATCAGTTTTTTATCACTAGGATTAGTGATTAACATTTATCATAGAAACCCATGTAAATCTACCAATTTTATCTAGGATTAGCGATTAACAACTAAAGTATAGAAACCGATGTAATCTCACATGTTTTTAAGACTTGGGGGTCGTTTGAGGAATAAGTTATTCACGAATTAAAATAACGGGATTATAATACATAAATTAAATAGTAATAAAATTATTTAATGGATATATTTTTATTGAAAGATATTTGCCGCATTATAGTATGTTAGGCCAAACTTCTAAAATCAACTTATTTTGAGAAGTGTTTAATCTCAAAAGTACTTTTGGTGAGAAGCAATTTGCGTTTGGTAAATTAATTTGAAAAACACTTCTGAGCAGCAATTAGTGTTTGGCCAAAACTACTTATGCTTCTACTCAAAAGCACTTTTTTCCTTCTAAAAGCTTAGCCAAACATTTTAAATTTGAAAAAAAAAACATTTTTTTTGTTTTTTGAAAAAAAGTAAATTTTTTTTTGAAAAAGTACTTTTAGCCTTGGAGAAGCTTGGCCAAAAAGGTTATTAGACTAAAAATGGATATATGAGATATAATTTAAAATACGTGTTTGGTGTATAATAGGAGTAAATAAGTTGGGATAAACTTTTATCTTCAATTTTAACCTTGGATTTTGTAAATGATTTTGGGTGAAGAGCCTCGGAAAAGGCTATCTTTGTCACTGTAGCATTTTATCCCGTGATTAGGTAATCTCGAGATTATTAGATAGAATAATACCATAATTATAGTATAAATTAATCCCAAGATGATTGATGCTGGATTCAAAAATTCAACCAACGGGAAATAAAATAGTTCCGAGATTATTATTCTTTATCCCATCTAGCAAACGACCCTTAGAGTTGGAAAGTGCAAACCATAATGTTGATTCAGGTTTTGAAATAGCAGATGAAGATGCTTGGGCATTGTCTTCGCTTGAACGCTTTCGAAAATTGCACTTCAGTTTCTCGATATACAAGCTTTCTTGAGCTCAATATATGTGAACTAACGGTGAATTAATATTATTTTAATACAAATATTAAGCATAAAGAAACTCCGGAATTAAGGTAAAAATATTGACTCAGGTAATAAAGGGTGGGCCGGATCATATAAATGGGTTGGAAAAGTACCCAAAGTTTAGTTCAACCCACAGAGAGACACGTGGCCCAACAATAAGTTGCCACATCATTTAATGAGAGGCCCATATATCCTGTCGTTAGTCATGGATGCATCTTTAATGATAAAAATAACATCTCGTGCATTTTCAAAGGAATAGATAGACGGTAGTGTGTTTAAACCATTTTGTAAACCATAGAGGTAGTTTAGGTCATTTTCCGTACTTTAGGCATGTTCTCGAGTATATATCAAGATCAACAATAATATTGAGCCTTCAAGGATTACAAGTTACAGCCATTATATTACAAGAAAGAAATGCCGGTGGATGGTCCTACCTTTGTTTTACCAAAAAATATGGATCTTCGTTCAAATAATTAAACTTATATTAATAAGGGTTAATCTTAGCTAACAATAATATCCCTAGATGGATTAAAGAAGCAACGAATATTACGCAGATGCGGTCGGACAGAAGCTATAGCATACAATAAATACTCCAGAAATCAAAAGCAGTAATGTAGCATTCAATATCAATGAATAGCAGTAAATGATATTTAAGTAAATAAAATGAACGAGTCACCAAAGAAAGAGTGAAATAAGTGGATGTTCTTTCTAACAATGATGAATGATAGACAATCCCTTAAATATTCGAGTTATTTTCGGATATGGTAGAAAAGTATAGATAAGAATCTCAATGAAAAGGTGATGTTTGTATCTTAGCAAAGAAGATTTGATTCTCTTTCTCAAGTCAAAGTGTGTTTTTTACAAATGAATATCACATGTCCCCTATCATTGTGACTTTTTCTATTTGTAGGGAACATGCTCCTAAAAACCCTAATAGTACAAGTCTGAGAATATCCACTAAAATATTCTCTTTAATATCGTATCTTGAAACTAGCCGTAATTACTCTGAAAAAGGTACTCGACCTCGGCCTCAACCCTTGTTGACACCTCATCGGCCCTTATTGAGTCTTCGACCACGGACTTTGCCGCTTCTTGGACCGTTTCGACAAATGACGACTTGGGAACTTTTCCCCTAGTACTATCTAGGATTAAATATTGAATTTGACCCATACAGTTAGTCCCTCCGCTTATTGAGGCCGGATTCAGGCGGATTCAATAAGCGAATCGAATCTTGTTCTTTGTGGTCAAAACAACCGACCGAGCTATGCAGGCCGTGGTGGTTGCGGCGAACTGGCAGTGTGGCCCTCGTTGGCCGCACATTTCAAACATTTCAATTTTCTCGGGCGATTTGCCGGAATTATGCTGTCCACGAATTAGGGTGACGTCATGTGTCATTATGACGCATATTCCCGATGTGTTGCTTTATTTAGCGTGTGACCTCTAATTAAACCTGCCGCTTCGGTTCTGTCGCCAGTATTGATGAATCGTTTTTGGTTCTGGTGCCAGGACCTTTATAAATAAAGGTATTTGGACGCGATTTTGAGTTTTAAGTTTTCTGTTGTTTCGAAACCTCATATTCTTCTCTTGCTCTCTTCTTGCTTCGAACTTCTCTTCTCTGTTTTAATGATTTGTATTTTTCTTAACTCTTCCTCATTTGTTACCTCTCTTTCCCACATTAAACTATGTCTAACGCATTTTTCGAGCTTGGCGAGGGAAGTCATGTGGCTCATTTGGTAGTGGTGTTTCCCTCCCTTGAGGAGGGTGTTCCTGCCGTCGTTGAGGATGGAACCTGTCCGTCAGTGGAGGAGATAATTCCATGCAACCTTGATTCCAGATCTGATTTCACCAAATCGCCTAATGCCGAACCTGGAGCTTTTCCGGTCAGTGATGACGATGAAGGAATTGGAAGATCTTAAGTCTAAATTTGGCCTTCCCAATCATATCGATTTAATTCCGGCTGGGTGGGATACGGTGCAAGTTCACCGTCCTGGGTATTGCGTGCCTTCTACGCCTACCCCTTCCAAATCGGCTATTCCCTTCCTCTCCTAACGTTGGTCGAGGAGTTCTGTCGCTACTACGGCGTTTGCCTAGATCAGCTCGCGCCTTATGTCTACAAGCTTATAAAAAATGCTTACAAAATTTGCCGAGCTAGCCGAGGTCGAGTTGACACTTTGACACTTAATACACCTGTTTCCCCTAGTTATTATAGGGGAGCGATGTTGAATCTTTGCCACTGAGGGGGCAAGTGCTTGGTGGTGAAGATGGACGACAAAGCCAACCGTCAATTCTGGTTCAACTTCTTTTTTGTCAGAACCAAGGACGTGGTGGCCACTGTCGACGGTTTTCCTGAGACTTGGAATTATACTCGTAAGTACCTAACTTTCCTGTTTGTCGGTATCTAATTTTTCTCTTGTGCTTGGTCGCGGGTTTTGACCTTTTGTCTTCTTCTCATGCAGCCAAGACCTCGCCTCCTTCTCTGGTAAGTTCTTTTTACTGCTAGTGTTTTTGCTTTTTTTTTTTTTTTTTTTGTTTACCTTTGCTGACTTTTCCTTTCCTTGTGTTTTCATAGCTTTGGACAGGGGGTCTTCGAGGAGGTCGAGAGGTCGCGCACCCTCGTTCCGGAAGAGGAAAGCTACTACGTCTTTGACTCCCGCTCCTTCCTCGACTGCGGCTTTCCTGCTTTTGTCCTGGTCCCTCATGTTGCTACGTCCAAACCTGTCCCTCCTTCGGCCGTAGAGACTCGGCCGTGAAAACCTCGGCTTCTCCCTTATATGCCCTTATAGACGAGGACGATGAAGCCTTGCCACGTGATGGAGATTTGATGCCTCGTAAGAGGAGGGTCAAGGATGTCAGGGGAGAGAGGTCGGCGGCTGCCGATGTAGGAGACTGCAGTTTTGTCCTTCAGAAGACGGTCATAGTGCATATCGGAGAGAGCCCAGAGGCTAGTACCGAGGCTGCTTGTTTAGAGGGTGCAGATACACAACCTGTGGGGGAGACGGTCATAGGTGTGGTGGCCGTGGCGGCCCTGTTCTTCGAAGACGCGAAGAAGCCTCGTCCTCTGGGGTTGCAGCGGACGTACCTTCTTCGACTGATGATAGAGGGAAGTTTGTTGCTGAGGAGGATGTTGGATCCGATTCCGACATGGATGTAGACGAGCTGAGGATGATCAACGAGTGGCTCACTCAGCTTGAAGTGAGGTTGGAGGGGGGTTCAAGGACTATTACGATCCCTATGGATCATAATCTTCTTGTGGATACCGAGACGATTGTCCCCTCTCTTGTCCCTCTTAGTTTTGAAGTTGAGAGTACGGCCCTCAAGACTATAAACAATAGCGACCTGTCGAACAACATTATCAGCCTCGCCTTTCGAGTAAGTATATTTGTTATCCATTATTTCCTTAGGTTTTGTCTTTTCATAGGCCCTAACTTCATTCATTTTGTATACGGTCGTCCTGGAGATTGAAAGTGCTCGTAGGGAGCAGAGGCGTAAAGATATCTATGTGAAGTTGAAGAACAAGTACAAGGAGCTTCGGTGCCGGCTCCACGAAAGCGGCGATGTGCGCCAATTGAGGGATGACTTGAAGGTGAGGGATGAGGAGCTAGTGCGGATGGTGGGGAAGTGCAGCGTCTTGGAGGGGACGTTGAGGAGCAAGGAGGAAAAGCTCGAGCTCAGCAGGGGAGTCGAAGCCCATTGCAGTGATCTCCAAGCTCAGGTGGTTTTGCTGCGAGCCCAGCTTGATGAGTGTCAATTCAGGGTGGAGGCTCTTAGCGGCGAGGTCGACAAGAAGTCAGAGGAGCTAAAAAAGGCGGAGTCCACTCAGTCGAAGGCTTTGAGGAAGGCGGAGTCTCTTGAAATGGTGATTCGGACTTTGCGTTCCGAGCAAGAAAATGACTTAACAACAACAAGGCTTAAACAAGAGTGGCTTGATGAGAGGATCGGAGAGTTGGAGAAAGAGACTTCTGGCCTTTACGACCGAGTTGCTGTTCTGGAGGCCGAGAAGGCCCAGCTACTGGCACAGCTGTCCTCTTCCCGCACTTTAGATTTTTCCAATGTTCTTGGGGAGTTGTAAGAGGAGTGGATCCATGCCGAGGCCCAGTTAGATGACTTTCGAGATTTGCATGTGGCGGGATCCGTTTCTAAGGCTACCTACGAAGGTATTCGTGTTAAGGCTTGTAAGCTCGAGTCGCTTGTGGGTATGATCCCTCTACGCCTGAGGCCGATAATGACGAGAGGGATGAGGGTGTACATTGGATCGAGGAGAATGTCTTGTATGATTCCGCATATCCTAAGGGCGAAGGTGGCGATGGCGAGGGTGTTGTTGGTCCGGGTGGCGATGCTGTTAAGGGCCAAGTTGGCGAGGATGTTGAAGGCCCTAATGGTGGTGACCAGTAGTTTTTCCTTTTGATTTTTTGTGTATTTTTTGTCGGCGTCTCCAAGAGCCTATTGTAAACAGTTTTAAGTATGTGAAACATCAAAGTTGTTCCTTGCATATTCTTCTCTTCTTGTGGTTTATTTTCTGTACTTGTGTGTATTTTTTTGTTTCTTTGTTAGGATGTGGCTGAGGGCCGATAGGTGCTTGTTCGAGCGAGGTCAGACATGATATTTCATTAAATTGAGACCGAGGGTCGGTAGGTGTTTGTTCAAGCTTAGTCGAACATAACATTTCGTAAATCGTGGTCGAAGGCCGGTGGGTGTTTGTTCGAGCTTGGTCAAACATAACTTTTTTTTAAATCACGACCGAGGGCCCGTGGGTATTTATTCAAGCTTAGTCGAGCATAACCTTTCGTTTAATCATGGCCGAAGGCCGGTAGCTATCTATTCAAGTTTGGTCGAACATAACTTTTCGTTAAGTCGTGGTCGAGGACCGGTGGGTATTTGTTCAAGCTTGGCCGAACATAACTTTTTGTTGCCGGTAGGTATTTGTTCGAGCGGGGACGAACATAACCTTTCAATAAATCGCGACCATGGGCCGGTAGGTGTTTGTTCGAGTGGGGTCGAACATAACCTTAACACGAAAAAGGTGTGCTGATAAGCGTAAGTTTCTTATTGCTTTCACATTTTTTCTTTGGTTACATACTTGGCTGGCATTCCAATCCCAATCCCAGTCTATCTAGTCCCTTCATTGGTTTATTTGAAGAGTATTGAATGGTTGAGCAATGAAATAGTAACCACGAACCTACCTTCGCGTACTTCGACTTGAAGTGTTCCCTTCGCCGCCTCGTTAAAAACCTCCTTGAGAAAACCCAAATGGGGCAAAACTCAAGTGAGGGAAAAACGAGTACGACTTGGGGCACGCTTTTTTCTCTCAGAAGTTGAAGTATTTGACGTGGCTGATATTCCAATTGTTTGGTAGTAGCTTTCCGTCCATTTTCTCTAGTTGGAATGAACCCTTGTTTGCTTTGGCTGTGATTTTGTACAGACCATCCCAGTTTGTTCTCGGCTTGCCTTCTCGAGGATCTTGCTCGCTTGAGTTTTGGCTTTCAGTACGTAGTCCCCGACTTTAAGCGGCCGGACCTTTGCTTTCTTGTTGTAATAACGTTCTGTTGTTGTTTTTGGGCGACCATTCTTATGTAGGCCATGTCACTTCGTTCATCGATTTCGTTGAGTTCGTGGCTTCAGCTTTCATCTTTGCTCATGCCACTTTCATGGGAATATCTTAGGCTGGGTTCTCCGGCCTCGATCGGTATTATTGCCTCAGTCCCATAGACCAAAGAGTAGGGCATCTCTCCTGTGCTCGTTTTTAGAGTTGTTCGATAGGCCTATAATACTTCTGGTAGCATTTCTAGCCACAGTCCCTTGGCGTCTTCGAGCTTTTTCTTCTTAATGTTCAGTATAGACTTATTGGATGATTCTGCTTGACCGTTACCTGCTGGTTGGTATGGGATTGAGAGTATTCTCTTGATGTGCCATTTCTCGAAGAATTCGACAGTTTTCTTCCCTGTGAACTCTGGTCCGTTGTCACAGCTAATTTCCTTGGGTAGGCCGAATCAGCATATGATGTTTCTCCATATAAAGGTGGTTACCTCTTGTTCCCGTATTTGGGAGAATGCTCCTGCTTTCACCTATTTTGAGAAATAGTTAGCTAAAGCTAAAAGGAATCGTACATTACATCGCCATGCTGGGAAGGGGCCCACGATATCCATTCCATATTTGATGAACGGTCAAAGGGAGGTGACTAAGTGGAGATGTTCGCTTGCTTGGTGAATAATTGGCACGTACTTCTATCACTGCTCGTATATCCTCACGAAGTCTGCGACATCTTTTTTCATGGTGGGGCCAGTAGTAACCCGCCTGTATGAGGCATTTGACAAGTGCTCGATTGCTGGAATGAGCACTATAATGGCCTTCGTGGACTTCTGTATGCGCTGGGTTTGGTTTGGGCCTAAACACTCTAGATGGCCGCAGTAAGTCCTCTTGTATAGGTCGTTATGAAGGATACTGTATCTGGCCACTTGCATTCTTAGTTTCTTGGCCTTTTTTTTGTCGCTTGGGAGTGTGCTATCCTGCAAATATGAGATAATGCGATTGCGCCAGTCCCAAGTTAAGTTTATAGTTCTTACCTCGATTTGCTCTAGTAATGAGTTGAAGAGGTGGACTATGCTTTTATCTCCGGTTGTGATGCTTTTGGTCACTGTGGCTAGTTGGCGAGGCCGTCTATTTTGGTATTCTGTGCTCGTGGGATTTGATCGAGCTGGCATTCGTCGAACTGAGTCAATAACTTGCAGATTTCGGTCTGGTATTTTAGCAGTCAATGTTCCTTGATTTGGGAAGTCCCTGTGACTTGGTTGAGTACGAGCTAAGAATCACAGCGGAGTTTCAACGGTTTCGCCCCATAGTTGAGCACTAGCTTTACCCTGTAATTACGGCCTCACACTCGGCCTCATTGTCTACATGGGCGAAAGTAAACAAATTTGCATTAGCTATTAAGAATTGATTAAATTTACCTGGTTCTTGGAGTTTACAGTTGATATAGCCCTTCTTGCTATGATCATTGAGGTCCAATTGAATGGGGTCGAGGTCTTCTATGGTCGAACCTGCAGCCTCGACCATGTCGGGGTCCATGATGACATCCCTGGATTATTAAAACCGGCTAGCGTGATGTAGCGCGACACCATCTTATCCTCGAGCCTCATTTGGGTAAGAACTTGGGGATAGATAATGCATGCACCACTTCTGTTGTCCACCATGATGCGTTTGACATTGGTATAAAAAATGCGTAAAGTAATAACAAGGGCATCATTATGAGGGAAAGTCAAACCGTCGGCATCCGACTCATTGAAGATGATACTTTCTTTGAGTCCATCGTACTATTCGTAGGTGATAGACCTCTTAAGTTTGTGAGTGGTGGTGAACTTCATGCCATTGATAGAGGCATTGTCGCTGCCGCCGATGATCATGTTGATGCTACGAGCTGGCGTTGGCGGCTTCGGCGGGCCTTGATGTTCACGTCCTCTAGCGAAGTTGGTCTGTTGAGATCGTCCTCGTCTGCTCGGACCTCGGCACAATACGCATTGTGGATTTCATCCCAAGTGGTTGGGGGATACTTCATCAATCGGCTTAGCGGTTTTCTAATTGCTCTTGAACCCTCTCTACTTAGCCCGTTATGAAAGCTGCGACCGCCATCCTTAGGATACGTTTGGCAGAGTCACCGTTACTCTGTTGAACCAGGCGAGGAAGTCCCTTAGTCCCTCTCGCAAGGATTGCTTAATAGCAAATATGTCGTTTACTCTCGCCTCGGCCTTCTTGGCTCCGACATGGGTGGTTACGAACTTATCGGCCATCTCTTCGAAAGTTTCTATGGAGCGGGCTGGTAGATACGAATGCCATGTTAATGCCCCTCCTGTGAGGATTTTGCCAAACTTCTTTAGCAAATGGAGGACACTTGTTCCTTGGCGAGGTCGTTACCTTTCACAGTGGTGACGTAATGAGTCACATGATCTTCAGGATCGATCGTTCCATCATATATCCTAAGGTAGGGCGGCATTTTGAAGGTCTTTGGTATGGCATGCACTGCTCTATGAACCTGCTGGCATCCCTTCTTGGCAGCAGTTTAGGAGCGGTCGGTTTCTTGTCAACTCGTTCTTGGTGTTCTTTCATCTGGTCCCGGAGTGCTTTGTTTTCATTCTCCATTTCTTTCATCCTTTTTAGAATGGCACTGAGGGCATTGTCACCTGCACTATCAGTAGCGTTGTGAGTTATACTTGGCATTGGAGGGAGGGGTCAGTTGCACTGCTCGTCTGTTTGTTGTATCTTACAGGCCCTTGCGGTTTCTACAGTCACGCCTGGAGCAGGTTTGTTGAGGATGCTTACTAACGTGTCGGTTAGCCATTCCTCGAGGAGTTTTTTCACAACTGGGGGTGTCCCCTCCTCTATAGACGTGGAGGCCCCTTTTCCGTTGGGTTTTGTTATGCTGCAGTGGGGGGATGGGGTGACCTCTCTCGCCTAGGGGACGCATTGGGCGTCGTGTTCTCGCCTACTGTTTCGCAGCTCTCATTGATGATATTCATGAGGTTGGTTGGGAAATCATTTGTTATTTTTTTCCTTTCTCCTTGGTTACCTGTCATGTAGGGTTTTGTATACACAAAGAAAGGAGATCTCGGGGTTTTTCGATGTTAGTGATTTGCGTTAATTGTATATCTATAGGAAACTAAAAATTTAACTCAGAAATTCCCACAGACGCCGCCAAATTATTATACTAATAAATATGGATCTTGGTTCAAATAATTGAACTTATATTAATAAGGGTTAATCTTAGCTAACAATAATATCCATATATTGAATTCTTTAAAAAAGCAATAGATATTACGCAGATATGGTCGGACAGCAGCGATGGCATACAATATACTTTAGAAATCAGAAGCAGTAATGCAGCATTCAATATCAATGAATAGCAATAAATGACATTTAAGTAAATAAATTGAATGAGTCACCCAAGAAATAGTGGAATAAGTGGATGTTCTTTATGACAATGATGAATGATAGATAATCCCTTGAATATTCGAGTTATTGTCGGATCTAGTGGAAAAATATAGATAAGAATCTCAATAAAAAGATGATGTTTGTATCTTAGCAAAGAAGATGTGATTCTCTTTCTCAAGTCAAATTGTGTTTTTTACAAATGAATATCACATGTCCCCTATCATTGTGTCTTTTTCTATTTATAGGGAACATGCTCCTAAAAACCCTAATAGTACAAGTACAGAGAATATCTACTAGAAAATTCTCTTTAATATCCTATTTTGAAACTAGCCGTTATTACTCTGCAAAGGTACTCGACCTCGGCCTCGACCCTTGTTGACTCTTCGACCACGGACTTTGCCACTTCTTGGGTCGTTTCGACACACGGCGACTTGAGAACTTTTCCGCTAGTACTATCTTAGCTTAAATATTCTAAAGATAGATTTTGATCCGTACAACCTTAACCATTGTTCTGTTTATATTTTGATCCTAATAAGAAAAATTTGAAAAAATTTTCCCACGTTAGAATTATAAAGCAAGTTGGTAAGAATTTTAAAGCATGTTGGTTAGAATTTTGAAGCACCAAGAATCTTGGTGATACCAGAATTTTCAAGCATCAAGAATCTTGACAATTATCAGATTTTTCAGCCACAATGTAAAAAGTTTTGGTGATATATTAGAATTTTATAGCCAATTGCACAAAAACATAGCCACTGCCAAAATTACATGACAATCACCATAACTTGTAAAATTATGGCAATCGTCATATTTCTGACGAATCACTGTAATATTTGCCCAAGAATTTCTGACCAGCATGCCTTCAAATTTTGTTCGGAGGCTATTTTGCCAAGATTTTTCTTACCGGGCTTAAAATTTAAAGGGTAGGACCAAGTGATGCTATTTGTGTCATTCTCCCAATTACAAGTTACTAAACCCAATGGGCCGTTATTTTTCCCCATCAATGGGCCGTTATACAATAAGCCAAATCCAGCCCACTCAATCTAAACTGTACAGCTGCCTCATCCTTTATACCCTTCAAAACCCTAGGGTTTCTTTTCTAACTTCCCGCAAACAAAGCTCTTGGCTTCCACACACACACGCACACCAGCTCTGTAATTGCGTCTTGCTCGCAGGTGCTCCTCTCTTAGCCAAAACGTCTTCAGATTTTACGTCAATATTCAATATTTCCATTTTCCTAAGCTCTTCGAAGAACATGATTATGGTATCTCTAGCTTTGTGTTATTGATTATCTGTTAATGTTTGAAATATATGAACAAATAGAGAAACCAATGCTGATTCGAAGAAAATGACGTTTGCCCTGGACCCTTTTTGAGGTTGTACATTGGATTATCTGTAGAGTGTTGATGTTAGTTTTTTTTCCTTCTGTATAACTCCCACTGTATTGATGTTAAATGTGGTTCAGTAGAGCAAAATGGATGTAGAGGATTTATATAGCTGACCCCAATTAGTTTGATTAATATGCTGTTTTGTTGATATTATTTAGAAAATGTTTCTGCTGTATCGTGTTATACATTTAGAAAAGTTTATCTTTGTAAGTTGCTCGTGTTGAGTGGATCTTGCCTTTATGGTACTTATTTGGGGTTAATGTTTAATACTGTTTAATCGGTTCGATAAACAGATCTGTCAAGATGTACTCGTCAAAGCAAAAGATTCACAAAGATAAAGATGCTGAACCTACTGAGTTTGAGGAGTCTGTTGCACAGGTTACGTTTTGTTCTTACATGATGGCATTTGTTATTTAAAACCTGAATAGGTTTATTGGGTATAATGTTTAAAGAAAGCTGTTAAATTGTTTCTGAACAGGCTTTGTTTGATTTGGAAAACACCAACCAAGAGCTGAAAAGTGAATTGAAGGACCTATACATCAATTCAGCAGCGTAAGTGTCTGTCAAGTCTATGTTGCACTTTTTTTAATGGCTGTCTAGTCTGTGTTGTAGTTAGTCTATATGATATTTTCAGATTGTAGTGACTGCTTCTGTTTCATGGTTATTGCAGTCAAATTGATGTGTCAGGAAACAGGAAAGCTGTAGTTATCCATGTCCCCTACAGACTGAGGAAAGCTTTCCGCAAGGTTCATGTTCGCCTTGTTAGGGAGTTGGAGAAGAAATTCAGTGGCAAGGTAACTGTTGAATTATTTTCGTTATTTTCTGTCTTCATCATTGCCTTTGAGAATGTTCTCTAGGATTGGATTTGGAGTGTTTAATCTTAAATGCACATGCTATTTTATTTAATTGATGGTTATCAAATTTGGTTGTGATTTGTAATGAATTCATTCTTCATAATTCCCATCATTATTCGTCAATAACTGATCCCTTCCTCATGGCGGTGCACGTTTTTTTTTTTTTCCTGTATTCTGGTTCTGGTGAAATTGTATTTTCTTAAGTATCAAGGAGGAAAATATTTGACATTGTCTTTTGGGATTGACATTTGTGAAATTCACATACTGCTATTTAGGCTTAGTGTTATTGACATTATTAGAGTTCTTGGTTGCTTCCGCTCTCTTTTGTATTACAGCCGTGGTACTATACTGATAATGGAGCCCAATGTTGAAGTCCTATTTAGTTGGTCATGCAATCATGACTACAGTATTGTTGGCCTTGTTCATCTGTACTGTGTGCTTTGTGGACTTCTTGTAGGCACCAAGTACCTGTAAAAATATAATACATAATAAATAGAAGAGTTAGTATTTGATTAGTTGACATCCAATGCGAGTAAAATAATGAGGGCAAATTGTCATCCCCATTCTGAAGCTTGATATGTTACATTCTGCTTGCAGTAGTTTATTAGGCTAACTATTCTTGTCTCCTTGTTTTACAATGTAGGCTTCTGGTCTTCCTGCCTTTAATGAAGTTTTGCTTTTTTGTAGGATGTAATTTTTATCGCCACTCGGAGGATAGCTAGACCTCCCAAGAGAGGTTCAGCTGCTCAACGGCCACGTAGCAGAACTCTTACTTCTGTTCATGACGCCATATTGGAGGACTTGGTTGTTCCTGCTGAGATTGTTGGGAAGCGTACTAGGTATCACGTAGATGGCTCCAAGATAATGAAGGTAATATTAAGAAGCACTATAGAAAGCTCCATCTTCTTGCTTAAATGTTTATGGTTGTGGTTAACTGGAATATTCTTTTGGGTGAAGTAATAGTATTGCTTGTGCATTTTCTCTAATGTCAGAGAACAAGTAACTGCATGTTTTCTTTGTTGGCATCATTTTCTGCGTGATAACTTCTTTGACATTTTCATTAAAAGGGGCAGAAGCTCTATTGTGGTTTTCCTGATTTGTTTTTCATCCTTTTTTTCCTGGATAGGTGTTCTTGGACCCCAAGGAACGCAACAACACTGAGTACAAGTTGGAGACTTTTTCAGCCGTTTACAGAAAGCTTTCGGGCAAAGATGTTGTGTTTGAGTACCCCATCACTGAGGCTTAAGGAAACAAAATGCTTGTCTTCATCTATTTGATGTGAAACTACACTTTAGTGGTTCCTTTTTTGAAATTTTGACGATTTCATTTTGTTTAGAATGCAGAGAACCATGTGAAATTTCTATTGATTTTCACTTAGACCGTGTTGCTATGCCATAGATTTCTGGTTTGTTTGTTGAATTTGGTTTTATTTGCTCTTGCTCTGTGTGTTTGTGTGTGATATTTGGGTAGATCTCAATGTCTGATTGTGGGTACTTTGAGTGCGTCTTTTGTCCTAGCCAGACATCTCCCTCCTCCCTTGACAGATCTTGAGGTTCAAGGTTTGGGAATGGAGAAGACCCCTAGTTGGGATTGCCTCTTCACTGTGCCTTGTGCGGCGTGGCTCTATATTACTCATATCAGTGAATGTCGGGTATTAGATGCTTATTTCCAAACGAAAGTAAATTAAAACTCTTAATTCACGACCTGCAGAAGTACTTGAGTGAGGGAGCCAAATTATGAAAAATGGTCATGGCCAAGTGTAGAAATACTATACAGAGGAAATGTTTTCACTTCTTTGTACGTGTTTCTTTCTACTGAGTATTTACCACTTCCTTTGCTACTATTCTGTCAATTTTCTTAATTTGTAATCAAAATTTCAAGTTTTTTTTCCCCTTCTCTAGCACTTGCTGCGTTAAGGTGATATTAAGGACCCTTAGTCGACGACACAATCACTAGTCACTTCCTTAATATTCTAATTGTTGATGAGTTAAAGCATATCTTATCAATTTCATAAGTCACAGCATAAAACACTCACCAGATCGTGTTCCAACATAATGCAATATGGAAATTGTACACAAAGTGTCAAACATGAAATTACAGAAAATACAGTAATCATAATAACGCATTTACCATAGGGCAGGGAGCAGTTTCTTCTTTTCATGCTTTTGAGAATTGAGACTTTTTTTTTTTTTTTGTTTTTTAGCTGAATGGTAAAATGGTGTTCAGCTCACCTAGTAGGTTTGGCTTTTTTAATTTTGTTATTTTTGGTCAGACATGTATACTTAGTACACTCCAGACCCCATTTATGAGATTCGATGAGGTTTTTGTTGTTGTATATGCTATCTCTATTACTTTAACTTTTTGATATTATATTGATGTTCCGAAGTTGTTAAGTTGGAAACGATAGGCATACATTTGTTTAGCTCCTAATCCAACTTTACTGTCACGATTGAAAATTTAAATTTTCGTCAAAAAAGAAAACGGAGACACCACTGATTCGTTATTCATAACTAACAGTGATTCCAATACATGGCTATATAAGTTAATAAACTAATCCCCCTAAACTATCGACTTTTTATGAATTACATACCTAAATTATTGGGTGGCCTTAAAATTTCATAAACTATATTGTGCTTCATATTAAAAATCTTTCATTATTTATCTAGCATAACGTGTGTAATAACTCGCTAAGGAGCGCGTGACAGCTGAAAAAAGTCATCAAAGTGGTCCACCTGACAGAATGTAATGGCTAATTAACCTAACCTTCTTTTTTTTTTCTCCTTATTTCCTTTATATCACTTTTCTTCCTCATTTTTTCACCATTCATCCTCATTTTTTCTTCATTTTTTCACTTTTCTTTTTCAGTTCTCCATATGAATTCCCCTTTGACTTTTTCTCTCTCTCTCTCTCTTGTTTCCTCTTAAATGGTTTATTTTCTTTCTTGTTTTAGTCTTCTTTCATATCTTACCCATATTATTGAAAGAACACACATTTAAAAATTCTTATTAAACCCAAATTATAAAGAATGAAGTTGAATCCCTCGGACCTTATTTACATAATTTAGAATTAGAGAATGAAGTTGCTGGCTGATTGGTTTCTTATTTGTGGAATGTTGATTTGTGTAATCTTTTGTGTAATATTAAACCCAAATTATGACTTTATTTGTTTTTTTTTTTTTTTGTGTGTGTGCTGCCAAGTGAATGCCAATAAGGGCTTATTCAAGTAGAGTCTAGCATAAAGCATAGCCACAATTAAAGCTAAAAGTAACACATTATATTATATTCAATTTTGGCCAAAAATCCAAGAATTAAATAGTCATGCGAGAATACATCATGAGTAAATTACACTAAAAACTTAGTATAAACCATAAGTTGATATAGTTATATAGATGCATCGCTAAGAATTCACATGGGGTTTTAATATATAGGGAAATATAGTTCAAGGGGGGGTTTAGGATACCAGGTAGTTTAAATAGGCAATTAACAAAAAAGTAATAGTTTATGAGGATTTTAGGCTGAGTTAAATAGCCAAGTGTAGTGTCACATGACATATTTTTTAGATAATTAGGAGCTTGTACTAGATGCACATCTAAAAATGCAAAGATGAGGTTTTAATATGAAGAACAATATAGTTCATGGTGTTTTGGGGCACACGATAGTTTAAGTATGTAATTGACAAAAAAAATAATAGCTTAAGGAGATTTTAGGGTATTAACTCATTAATTCACATCGCGATTGCACCAAAATAATAGATACATGACTTATGTTCTTTACATAAGATTCATCACTTGTCCAAACTTTATTATTAATTTTACCTAATTTATCTTTTTGCCATAGTAAATTAATATATGATTTGATACATGCACCGAACCTTTCTCAATAAATAAACCCATAGCAAGCAGTGGCAGATCTAGGATTTAAGTTTTATCTATTCAATCTTTAAGGTTTTTAGTATTGAACCTATTGTCTTTTTAAAATTATAAGTTCATTTTGCTATTTGTTGTAATATTAATAAACTTTTACATATAAATTTATAATCCGCATCAAAAGTACTGGATTCAGTTGACCCCTGTGCCGATACATTCCATCCGCCTCAGGTGGCAAGATTGCAGATTTATTCAAACGGCATGAAAGTCTTACTAACAAAAGAAAGCAGAAGCAAGGTATCTCCAAAGCAAGTTACGTTGCTAGCTTCTGTTGTTCAGTTTCTTGTTTATCAAAATTTTTTGTGAGGATTCCCTTATTACATGTGAACGTTTTGCAGACTTTTTGTCTCAACCCCAAGAGGTTTTAAACAAATATACTGGGAAAGAACCAAGAAGTTATTATACTATCGTTTGTTGGGATATATATCATTTCAGCTCTGAAATGGTAGTACTATTTTTAGATATGACATGTTGTTTCTTACGCGGTGAAATTACGGACACAAGCTAAGGTTGGCAATTGGCACTCTGCAGAGGATTCAGATTCCGGAGCTCCGAGATTTACTACTCTTTTTGCCCGTGCTACACTTGTTCTTTTCTTCTCTTAGGAATTTTCCTCTCTTATCTTATTTAATTAAAGAGTTTCCTTTTTGTTCGGTCACTTATAAGGCCACGACATTAATGGGTTCGTTGGAGCAAGAAATTCTGATAAGACGATCAAAATAAAATTCATATATACCATCCTTGAAATTTGAACCCCTCTATCTCTCTCTCTATATATCTTATTTAAACGAATTCGATATTTTAAACACTTTTATAACTTAAATTGGATAATATTATATCATTTTAAAAATTACTTTGGATTAGTTGAGCCTTCGAACTAATATCACAATTCAAATTCGACACAAGAGAAATATAGTAATGATTGAGTGACGGTGCGGACTCAATTTGCACAAATTCTATAGTGCAAATAACACCCTCGATATATGCAAGAAATACAAGTTTAGATAACTTAACAAGACGGGAAAAGAAATAAATCAAGATTTATCTTCTCCTGCATGTCGACAAAACACGACGTTTGAAGTTCGCACCAATTCAGCAAATATCCCAATTACGTGACAAAAAATGATAGTCCAGTTGCTTCTTGTCATTTTTTCAGGTTTTTCTTTGTCCTTTTTCAGGTAAATGACATTTGGGTTAATTCTTCTATATATAACGGCATGAACATACCAACATCATATCCATGTGAAACAAACTCGTTAATTCTCAGAAAAAGAAAATGAAAAGTTCAAACAACAAAAACAAATGAGCAAGAATGCTTACACGAATCTTGGATGAATCTTCAACGTGAAGAACTAAGGGAACTTGAACAAGCTGCAGCAGCTAACAGCTCAAAAGATGAACAGAAACAAACTCAACTCATTGAAAAAATTATAAACCATTTTCAAGACTACTGTAACAACCGCAGTCGTTTAGCCCAAAAGGATGTGTCACCCATTCTTTGCACCCACCTCGTGCACCCCATTAGAGAACTCAGTCCTATTGTGGGTGCAGACCATCTTCATTCATACGTCTCATTTACGCTCTCTTCTGCGGTATGGAAATGGAGTCTCATATTACTCAGTTTCTTCAGGGGATAACAAGAAATGGCGAAATCCCTGAGTTTACGGCGAAACAAATGAATATGGTGGATGAGTTGCAAAACAAGACGATTCGAGAAGAAGGGAAGCTCTCGTCAAGATTGGCTAGCTTGCAAGAAGAGATAGTAGACCAGCCGCTTATTAGCGAGACGAAGAAGAAGAAAGATGGAGATGATGATGTAGAGTGTGAGAATGCAGATGAGTTGAGGATGAAGACATTGAAAGAGATTGTGGTTATACTTGAACCTGCTCAAGCTGTGGAAAACTTAGCAGCAGCTAAGAAGATTAGGGTTTGTCTCCAACAATGGGCAGGAAGAGAGATCATGATCATACCAACTAATTCATTTGGTTGTTTTGGTATTTCTTATATCTGCCAATTAATTTAAAAGAAAAACATGTATGGGGGGTATGGTTGGATAATTTTAGTTTGATGAACTTGTTTAATTTGTTTCCTACTAGTTTAGGATACTGTTCTATTTTATGTGATAGTCCAAAGTAATGGTCTTTGACTGAGCACAAAGTTAAAAAAGAAAAAAAGAATTTTAAAACTTGTGCACCCACTAGCCAGAAGGCCATTGATTAGCGGTTCCATATGTTACGGCTGCGAGATCTTTATCATTGATCACTAAAGAAACTCGGGAAAAATAATAATTCGGTGTATAAAGCATCTTACGTTTACGTAGGGTCCAGGAAAGAGCTGTATCCCTCGGTTCGGGAGGGTGTGACGTAGGTAGCCTACCCTGATGCAAGCATCAGCGGTTTGATTTTACGGCTCGAACCCGTAACTAGGTCACACAAAGACAAATACAGAAACTCAGGAAGACAACTTTATTTCAGGTTTCTGTTTATATCAGATACAGAGCAAGCAAAGCGGAGTAGGTGTCTTATGAAGGTAAAAAAGCAGCAGAATTGATAGTCTTCAACAAGTTTAGTAGTTGAGCAAGCTAGAAGCAACTCTATATTGATGGACGAGCAAAAAATTCCAACTTTTAGGGTTCCAATGACTGCCATGAGATTATATAGTACAATTAGGGGTCGTTTGGTACGAACACAAGTAATGCAGGGATTGTAGTGCTGGGATTATTTTTTATCAAGTGTTCGGTTCATTGTATTAAAAATTAATTATGCAATGTGTAAGTCTGGATTTAGTAATTTTAAGTCTTATCCATGTATAGCTAATCCAGGAATTAGTAATCCCTTCCTTCCCTTGGTATTAGTTAATCCCTCATATGAGGTATAACTAATCCATGTATTAGGTAGGAGTAAATTGAATTGACTAACCAAACATGGTATTGGACGGATTAAATTTTTATACGGGGATTATTTTGCTTAATACGGCATACCAAACGACCCCTTAATCCAAAATTCTTAAAACATTGATGTAGAAATTATCCCCAAAAAACCTACCAAATTATGTAATCTAAGGATGATTTTGGACATTGTGACCAAAACCAGTAATAAATAAAGAATCAAAGAATAAGCATTTGACCTTTAGATGGTTGGAATGGTTCAAATAACGGAACTAAAGCTTTCAATGGGATCAGACTCTTCAAGCATGGAAGCTGCCTGGAAACAATCAGCAGCATCAGCTACCCGTCCATCGTCTCTATGAACCAATCCCAAGTGGTACCAAGCTACGCGACTGGTAGGTTCGATCTTCAATGCATCTGAGAATAATGCTCTTGCCAATGGCAACATCTTCGACCCCATTTTAGCCAATAAAGCACCAAGCAAGATCTTGCATTGCACATGATTAGGCTCTACTAATAGTGCATTTACATAAGCAGCCAAGGCTTTGTCATTTTCGCCCTGTCTTTCAAGCATCACACCTGAAACAAATTGAAATAGAAGAATCAATAGAAGTATACCCTGCTTATCTTTTTCCCTCATGTTAAGAAGGAAGCTTTTAAGTATTGAAGAGAAAAGCGCAACTGATATGCAAGCAAGCAGCCTTATCATCAGCAACAACAACAAGAGCCCAGCGAATTCTCACGAGCGGGATCTTGGGAGGGTAAGATGTACGAAGCCTTACCCCTACCCTGGGAGGGCAAAGACGCTGTTCCCGATAGACCCTCGGCTAAAGAAAGAATGAAAAAAAGTAACATCAATAAGTATGCAGCCTTATCATACCTCATAATGTGGTAAGTTTTACTCAGTATTAGACTACTGCTCTAATAATTACTATCTAAATATCCATAACCACAATACAGAAGAATTCTGTTGGTGAAATTGTCTTTTATTAATAAAAGTTTTTTTTTTTTTTTTTTTGTTGTTGGTGAAATTGCCTCTTTTCAATGTCAAGTCATTGCTGTCAATGACGCCAGACAACCACCGAACTTGTCATCATTTTCTTAGAAATGAGAAATACAACTACAAGCGCACTAATATAGACAAAAAACAAAGCCATAGACAACATATTGTTCAAAAGTTTCTCCACTCTCCTTGATTTCCAACTTTAAATTCCAGGGCTTTTCTACTTTTCTTGGTAACGCTGGTGTCAGGACCAGCTTGTACGCATTTCAACTAGTGTTCCAACATTCTACTTTCACTGCCTATTACACTATGATCATATGATGAGTTGAATGTTAAATTAGAACAATTTTCAAGCAATACAGACATCTAGTTACTCCCATGTAAATTGTATTCTCAGAGAAACAAGAAGGCCACAGGGGGTCGAAGTTTCTAACAGTGTTTCTATAACTTCACACCCAAAAGAGTAGCACCTCTCTGTTTTTAGAGGGGGAAAATGCTACGATCAATATAGGCGGATCCAGGATTTAAAATCTATGAGTTTAACCTTTAATGTTTTTAACATTAAACCTATTATCTTTTTAAAGTTATAGGTTCATGTTTACTATCTATTGCAACTTTAGTGAAGTTTTACACATAAATTTATGCTCCGCTTCGACAGTTATAAGTTCAACTGAATCCGCAACTATAGTGGTACATCGGCTCCTAATGATCAGAGAGAAGGGAAAGGAAAATAAATAAAAGAAGGGTAAATGTATGAGAATTATTTAGTTTTCTTTCATCTCAGAGAGAATTTGTCAAAGAAGTTGGGCCTATATTGTTAGATGTTCAAGACAGAATAAACTATTTGGTCTCTGCAGTTGAGGAATTTTACTTCTTTGAACATTCTCTATCCTCTTCATCAATAAGAGAAAGGGATGGTAGAATTTCAAACTATATCATTGTTCCCCTCCTCTCCAAACACAGAGAAGTGTTTGTAGGACAAGGGACATCATGAAGCTAGTTTACAAGACCCTCGAAATGCTTAGACGCGTTTGTGACAAAATAAATAATAGGAAGGATTGTAATCAGCAGGTGTCCTTTTTTTCCCTCTACCACTCATTTATAGAAAAAACTTAAGTAGTTTTGAACTGTGTCTATTAAGAACTTCTGATAACAAGCAAATGAATCAGAAAAGCTTAGAATGGTAGAGCTTCATGTTGATTTTGTAATACCATAAAATGAAGTGACTCATTAAACTCTTAATTACTCTTTACAAAACTCTGATGGCACAATGGACGCCGTACACTATGTTTGGTATTTTAGAAGAAAACTAAATTAAGATTTTGCTTATAGTAACATTTACTCAAGATTCAGTAAACTTCACCTATACCAGAGTTTGTGACGTTTTAGAGGTAAGTTCCCCTCCCTCCCCCCCAACCTTCCTAGAAAAGAAAAATGAAACAAAAGCAACTACAGCAAGTCAGCTATGTCTAAATTCCTAAATTGTTTCGGTTATATGAATCCTCAATAATCATCTCGCTCTATTTAGACTCGTCTCCATCCAATACTATTAGGGGTTTGGTAACTAGACATTCTCTACATTTTTTACGGACATATTAAATATATAAACAAACTAAAAAGACTTCTAGTGTAGGAATACCAACACAAATAAGCCTTAATCCTAACTAGTTGGTTTTACCTATATGAATCTTTTGCTTCCCTGAAAAAAAAAAAAAAAGGAAGCAGAAGAGCTAAATGTAGAAGCACCTGGAATCTATCCCATGTTTCAAACTCTAAAATTTATCTCTCTTTGGAAGGCTTGTATTAAGGTCAAATATGCAGCATCAAAATTAGTATTTCAGAAAGTTCTCAGATAACAGCTGTAAAAACATTGAAGGGACGCATAATGCTAAAGGAGGAGGAAGAGAAACATGCTTGAACTTCACAAGGTACAAAGTAAACAAGCACCATGCACTTTCTCAATTCTCCTGTTATTACTACTCCTATAATTAAACTAAAATTATTTAAAATAACATATAAAATGTATACATGCACTTTCTCAATTCTCCTGTTATTACTACTCCTATAACTAAACTAAAATTATTTAAAATAACATATAAAATGTATACTACTGTAAATGATTACGTAAAAAATCTAATGCAATGTAGATCACAGAAGAAGCATTGTCTTAAAACTGTTAGGAGGGTTTCTCCCTGGTCAGGCGAAAGGTGCAAAAAAAAAAAGAAAAGCTAAGTTCTAATTCAGATGTAACAAATGCTACTTTATCTGAACCCGCCAACAATAAGCAGATCCAACACTTCATTTTGCTATTTCTATATTAACAGTACCTACAAGAGTCAGAATTGCATGAATGAGGTAATTTTCCAAGTCCTATTTGGGTTACTCACAACTATGTTAGGCCAACACCTCAGTCTTAGTTGCAATCACCTTTTTACTTTTAATTAATTTGATGTCAAGTAAAGAAAACGAAGGAAGAAAGTCAATTAATAAACTAAAAAGTAGCTGGATCTGTCATTATAAATTAAGTTCATAATCTTGCCTTCTGTATGCAAAGTGTCTGCTGAATACTCGATAAGAGCTCTAGCTTTCTCTAAACATGTCTCTGCATCCTTCCAATGTGAAAGGCTAGAGTACAAGTTTGCCAGGCCATGCCAAACTTCATATTCATTTACGTTGTCTTCCTCCAACTGTAATAGATAAGTACAAAAAGAAAATGAATTTAATGAAGTCAGAACCAGAAACATAGCATATATGGCAAGCATCTTCTGTTCTATCATAATAGAAGTTAAAAAAATTTCAGCGGTACGGCACCAAAGCAAGTCACAGAACAACTACAGGCAAACGTAAAATGGGCTTTCCTAATATGTATTCTTCTCTTCATTTGTAAGACCATTAGAATAGCAATAGAAAGAAATATGCACACATCCAATCTCACTGTTTGATAACTCACCCAAACCGCTCGTGCACCTCAAATAACCCAAATACAACTATCCTTTTGTTTGAGAATGCAATTAAAACTATTAACAAGAGAGTCAGGAGCCAAGTAAAATGATTTAATTTGTTTCTTAATTCTGGGGAGAGCGGGGGGAGGCAGAGGGGAGAAGGGGGAGTCAAAGCTGGTTTTGAAATTGTAACTATGGAGTTTCAGAATCAGAATCTCATTGGCGGTTTCTTCTATCCCAGTTGTGAGTTCCAAATGCAGACTACTATGGGGCATCTGGTGGTGGGAAGTGAAAAGGAAAATCTGAGATATATATATATTTTCCCGATACAGTTACTAGAAAATAAAATCTAACCTGAGGTGCATTTCTGAATGGTCCATAAGATTTCCTTTGAGCTTGAACCAGTGCAAGGAGATAACGATAAGTTTCAATGGCATCCATGTGCCGCGACTGGGATATTTTTAGTTTAGCTTTCATTCTTAGCAGAGGTCCTTGATCCCACTTTACAGTCTCCTCTAAGGCCGCATCAGTAACTACTTCAGCCTCTGTATAGCGTTGTTGAGCAGAAAGAACTAAAGCAAGCAGTCTCCAACCTCTTAGAGCAGATCCTCCTGTTATATCAAGATACTTTTTTGCATAGCACAAAGCTGCATCCAGATTACGGTGTTTTGCATATTGAACACCTAACTCAAACATCAAATCTGAATTTTCATTCTCTAAAGCCATTGCACCATCTAAAGATTTCAAAGCTTCAGATTGAAGACGTGATCTCTCAAAGTCAGAGGTTGCAACTTTAGCCTGCTTGCCCAAACAAAGACCTAACATGCGGAGACCAACACCTTTCAAGTGTTCATTTGAACCCTGTGCATTAGTTATTGCCCTCTGTGCATACTTCACTCCCTCAGCAGCAAGAAAGACCTCCTCTGAGCAAAGTTTAGCGGCCAACAACAATGAGAGAATGTCATCAGGTTCTTCATCCTTATGCAGAGACTTCCTCAGCAAACTTAAGGATGTTTTGTTCTGTCCGGCCGCACTATAACAAAGAGCCAAAGCTCGCCATCGCTCAATCCTGTTAAGTACCCCTGGCATTACCTCTTCAAGTTGCTTAGCTAAAACAGAGGTTTGGCTGCATACAGACAGAGCAAATGTAAGGTGCTCTAAAACTGAAGGGTCCCATTTGATCTTACCAAGGTAAACTTTTCTCATTAGAATCATAAACAGCAGGATTGCTTCTTCCAGATTGTTCCTAGGTACATAAGAACCGTCAATTTGAACAGCTAAGCTTGGTGGGCATACCTCAACCCCACTATAAAGCAAAAACACAGCAAAAGCTTTTTGAATCCTTGCACAGCAGTCATTATCGAGATTCCATTGGCTTAAGAGGGCACGGCGGTAGGCAGTCATTGCTTCAGAATAGCAACCAGCTTGCTTCCATAGTTCTGGAAGGAGCTCAACAGCATGGCTGACGGTTTCTTGCAGCTTATTCTCTACAAGAACATCAGGTATTCCATTATCGAATATCTTCTCTACAGCATCAAGCACACTTTGACACTCACGAGCAGCCTCTACAAATTCCCAACCAAAGAAAGGTCTGTAAATAATCAAATCAAAGAAATAGTAGCAATTATTCATTATCTTGGATAAACTATAGAAATTGCCTTGTACCAGTCAGTCTCCCAAGCTTCTGAAGGGACTTTGCTTTCAAATATATGGCCTCGAGGACCAGACCAGCAGCATGCTGTGAGACGCCCGGCACAGACTCAACACTGCGAGTGCGGCCCTTTTTAGAAGGTTGTTTCTCAGTAACAGAAGGCTGCATTCTCTGTATGGCTGATTGGAGATCAATACCATCAAACACCCTAAGAGCACCTTCCACATTTCCTCTTTGATATTCCAATCTTCCAAGTAAAGCTCGTGCTTCCTGCAATCAAAATTATGAATCATCAGCAAACGCATGCCTTCAAACCTTTAAGTTCATGCTGATGACAATGGAAGGGAGAGATAAAGGAAGTAGAAAAAAACATTTATAAATTAACACAACTTAAAGTGCTTTCAGGAAAATAAGATAAAATACATTGACGTCAACAAGCGTTTCAAATTTACATGCAAATTGGACCTGAATCCTAGTTTTAAATACGATCCGACCAATACTAATCCTGTCAAAACAAAAAAAGGTTTAAAGTCCTTAGTTTCTTTTTTCTAGACAAGAAGCCACTATGTATTTTGCTTATTCAATCGAAGTCTGTAATTCCTTTAATGCAAGGTAATTGAACATAGACTTTCACCTGAAACCTAAAGCATCACCAAATGATAACCGATGAAAATACTCACAACTCGCAGAGACTTTAAGTAAGGCATTATGCCTATATTTGATGGAAAGCGTACAACATACTAATATAAACTCACAACTCACGGAGACTGGGTATCGTCAAGAATTATCACTTGAAGTCTAAAAGATTAAAGTGATTTGACTCTCAAACTCACAATCAGTGAATTCCTTCAAACATTTAAGCCACCACAAAAGAATTCCGGGGGCGACCATGAATCTAATTGAAGAAAGCATTCTCTCCTAACTTATCACTATGAGTTTGTTACACGAAAAATAAAAAGATGCAGTAGGAATGCAAAGGAAAAAAAGACATAAACGTCGGAAACACTGACCTCAAAATTGAGGGACAAACCATCGCGCAATGCAGATTCAGCCTCTTGAATATTTCCTTCATCAAGTTTTGCTTCAACAACGGTTGTTTGCATGCAAATCCCATTCGCACAAACTTGCCTGACCGATGGATCAATATCAACCTGCCCTAATTCTGCTGATTCGTTTCCAGACATCTCTATCCCCCCAACTTTCTATGGTCACTACATTTAGAAAAAACATCATTAACAATGCAATTTGATCCCTTAGCTTCTATAGCTTCAAGAAAATGTGCAAAGCCTTTGCCCATTTTCGTTCTTGATATTAATATATACAACAAGTTATATATTAACTATCCAATTGGTGAAAAGATCCATCATTTTTATAAAACACACACACACACACATAAAAGAAAAAAAGAAGAAGAGAGGATGCAACAGAATGCAAAGAAAGAAAAAAAAACATAAACTTTGGCGACCACTCACCTCAGAATATCATTATTCAATCACAATTCTATGCATTGAAATAACCAAAACTGTGAGAGTTATGAAAATTGAATCTTGAAAAATCAAAAAACAGAGAATTTCAAAATAAGATTAAAAGGGAAGGGCTATTACCTCAAATGTTGTGGATTTCGGTGGCAGATGAATGGTGTTATAGGTTTATTATTTGTACAGCCAAAAGAGGTCAAAATATTTTCTGGATCAGAAAGGGAGAGGGAAAGAGAAAGAGGAGGACAAGAAGAAGAAGAATGGTGACAGCGTTGTTGAGTTGACTTATGATTCGAATATCCTAAAAAACAAAGGGAGATAAGTACAAACGGTCCAGGTTTGATATTCCTCCACATTTGGGAGTTTTGTACTTACCGCCGGCAAGTTTTCGAAAAAACATATCCCACTCATTTGATGCACGAATTATTTTATATTATTAAATACCAAACTGAGCTAAGCGTATATATTAATTTATCATAATTAAGTAATAAATCTTATGCAAAATGCATTTATTGCTATTTTATAATACCTTGCCCCAGTTAATTACTCTCAAAATATTACTTCATGTAATTTCTTCCTCTTTCAGTTTTCTATTTTTGGATTGATTGCCATTATTATTTATTTATTTAGCTGGCATAAATCAGTTTAAATTGTAGCAACTGAAAATTGTATACCCAATATACATTACTTGTAGATTCAAAACAGAATTACCCCTTCATATTGATTTTTATTTTTTATTTTCTTAACCCCTTCATATTGATAGAAAAGAACAATTGGGTAGTTACTCGCACATGCGTTTGCTTCTAAATTTGTCCAAGCTGTTCGAGAAATTAAGATGACTGATCGTCCAAGTTGTTGAACAAATTAAAAATAATTATCGATCATGAGTAAAATAAGGGGTTGTCATGTGTATGTCACCAAAGCTCAACGTCAACAAAAAAAATTTAACTGGTTTATTTTTATCTGCCCAAGCTTTGATTCGATAGAGTTATTAGTATACATGCTAATGAAAAGAAATAAATATCCGGTAGAACAACTAAGATACAATCAAGCTAATTAATCCGATCACCATCGTCATAAAAAAAAATATATAGTTAGAATTGCACATATTATACATTCCATAAAAAATGCTACATCTGTAAATTTAATTTTTTTTTCATATAACAGAGGTTATTCAAAGATATTGCAAGAGATGTATTTGCCAAAGAAAAGGAGGAAGATTCGATATCATTGACCTCTCACCTAGATTGTCATAATTAAAAATGTAGTTTGACTTTTAATATTTAGTTCAACATTTCGTTACCAGAACTTCTTTAGTCAATTAATTTGACTGTTGAATTACCCAACCGAGTGTACACCAATCAAATAATTTAATCTGAATAATTAAAAATTAAAGTAATAATACATACAGTATCACTTAACAAGACATTTGCCTAGTATTTATTAACTAGTGTTATTCCCCACGCCATGCGCGGACAAACTTAAAGAATCTTATGAAATTATGATATGATATATCATATTATTTTAATAAATTTTAGTTACTATTTTATTATTTAATATAGTATACAAAATATAACAAAATTTATATAATTAAAGGATACACGTCATATGGTAATTAAATAAATAATTTATTTTTTTATTAAATTAGCAAGTGCTCAGTACTAAATATTTACTAATGTGATTTTTTATTAACTTGTCAATTGGCTTAATAGTCTATCACTATTTATTATAATATAATATAGATATATTTTTTCTTACTCTGAAAATATTTTTATTATTTTTTCTGTTTAAAATTCTTTAATTGTCTAAATTTATCAATATATTTTTTGAGTATTATTTACTTACCTCTTTTTTTTATAATTAATTTATATTATAAATATTCTGATGTTATGTTTATCCCTCTCTTGTTATACATTCTTTTCCACTGTAATATTTGATTACTTTTCTCATTTTTCATTCTTCTTGTAATAAAATTATGCAATATCTTTTTTTTGGCTAAATAATTTTGATCATCAAAAGTACAAAAAAGATAAACCTTTTAATCTTTTTAAAAAATTATACTAATATTTTTGTAATAATTTTTATTTTGTCTTATTTTTCTAAATGCGTGGTATTGAATTAGTTCAAAGTTTAACCAGAGAAGTTCCTTTGTTATATGTCATAAATCTACTAAAAACTGTAATAATTATTATTTTAGCATTACTTTCGATAAGCAATTAAATTAATTCTCCTTCCTTTTTGTATTTAGCATGAAATTTGACTTTTAATTTCTTATTAAAATTACTGCATAAAAATTTATATTATTTCTTTATATTTTTATTTGATTCTTAGAATTATGTCATTGTCTATATTTTTTGTTTTAGTTTTATCTATTTTAATATTTTCAGTTACGTGATCTTATCTATATAGCATGACCATATGAATTATTTCAAAAAGATTCTCATCTCAAAGATCAATAATTCTTATCCTTTTATATATCTCAACACCGAAAATTGTATTTACATATTTTTTCTCCCTCTTTTTGGTTTCTTGTCCATGTTATTAAGTTACCCATAATTTAAAATAGTTGATATCTTCCGCTACTCTCATTATAACAATGACTTTGGATTTTCTTTTTCTTGTAATAAAAATTTCATCTACTTTTATTTTTGTGTTCTTTTATTCTATAGCTCAGATTAATATTTAAACTTATCAATAATATTTTGCGTATTATTTATTTATTATCTTTATTTTATTTTTTACATTACTCAAAATATAAATTTTCTCATACTATCTTCTTTTTTTTTTTGAAAGGTAAAATGGAGATTATATTACTAAACAAAACGATTACACAGTCATTACATAGTCCCTGAGGATATTACTATTGCCTAAGGTGACAAGGCTATTTCAAACAAAAGCAAGAAGATACTTAGTACTTTTACTGATTCCTTGCTTGTTCCTGTTCAATTCAAGATCAACAAAAGGTGAGGACTAGAAAGGTAACAACATTTAGCTGGTGTGAAGCGTATAACAGCTTGCTTTACTAGGAGGTGTGCCACTCCATTTCCTTCTCTGAAGTTATGGCTGAAAATTGGGAGCTTCAGCTGGTGCATTAACAACCTGCAGTCAAGAATAGTGTTAGATAAATATTGGTTGTCTTCATATATGAGTTTGATAATTTTCGTGGAGTCTGTTTCAATTTTCATCTTGAGAAAATTCATCTCTCTTGCAAGCTTTAGTCTTTCCTGTAAAGCCATTAATTCAGCTTGCATGGTGGATGCTACATAGCATGATTTATGTCACGACCCAAAAATCACTGCAGGCGTCGTGATGGCACCTAGTCTCTAAGACTAGGTAAGTTGATTACTAACAACAATTAGGCAAATTTTTAACAATGATAATTTGAAACAAAGTCTAATATGAATACTGAAACAAAAGCGTAATAAGCCTATACAGCAATAATCATAATAACCTCCCAAATACAGAGTCATGAACTCTAGCTAAGTACATGGAAAGATCTCAAAGATCGAAATACAATACTGTTCAAATAACAAGATGACAATACAATGAAAGGAAAGAACTCCAAGGGGCTGCGACGCCCAAGCAGCTCTACCTTAATCCTCGTGACCAATATGCTAACTCTGCCCGAGTCTGATATCTCTAATCTCTGGCTCTGCACAAAAATATACAAAAGTGTAGTATGAGTACCTCACAGTCGGTACCCAGTAAGTATCAAGACTAACCTCAGTGGAGTAGTAACGAGGTACAAGTCAAGACACTTACCAGACAAAATAACTTGTGCAGTATAGAAGTATAAAGCTAATAATGAAAGCAGAAATCAGTAAATGACAACAAGAATCAACAAGTGATATAAACAGTAAAACAATAAGAATACTATGAATTATCATTAAAACCAAATAAGGAACACAACGGACAACCAGTTAATCAAGTCGTTCTAACACAAGTTTCACAACGAAATCACTCCGTGATACCTCATCTCATAATTACAAGTCATGTGTCTCAACCTATCATCCTATGCTCACGGCACCTTGTGCCCACATTTCAAATCACAACCACACGGACAACTCACGTGCCAATATCTCAATCCGCCCGGCATGATCACGGGATCACATTCACAATCCGCCCGCGTGGTCACAGGCTCACAATCACAACCCACTCGAAATGGTTACAGGCTCATAATCACAATCCGCCCGGCATGGCCACAGGCTCAATATCAACATGAAAACCGATAATACAAGAACACATGGGCATGATCAATAAATGTCAAGTTTCATACTCCTGAGCTAGTATAAGTGGTATGCTACGGTGTATGCTTGTGCGAGTGTACTGCTATAGCCCAAGTCAACAAGTGATATCAAATACATCGAGTAGCTCATCGAAGCAACACAACAAATCACGTAAAGTGTATTACATACATAAGGAAAAGCACACCATCACACGAAAATCATCAACATAATATCCCCAAGCCATCCCACATCATCCCTGACATTGCCACCCTTATATCTCCGATAACCACCCGTATCACTCTGCCATGGCAATATCATTAGCCAACCGTATCACTCCGATAGCCACCCGTATCACTCCGCCCTGACAATATCGTTAACCACATGTATCACTCTGATAGCCACCTGTATCACTCCGTATAATAGCCACCTTTATCACTCCACCCGGACAATAACACAATAGCCACCCCGATCACTCCGTACATTCAACAATTGTGAGATGCCACCCTTATGCCCAGCATAACAACAATGGTGAAATATCACCCTTATACTCCGCATAACAACAACCAAACCACACAATAATTCACATGTGCTAACATCACAACAACACGACATATCAACTTGTATAACAAGTGCCCATAGGCCACAACCTTTCCAAAGATCCAACAATATCAATATTTTTACAACAAATAGCCCATGGCTCAACATAATGTTATATAGAATCTCAATAACAACAAAATGAACGGGAAAGTAACTCAATAAGGAACAACACCCCCTTTAAACACAACTTCAATTAAACTAGATTAATGACTTCCGATAACCTCAATCCCAATTAATTATTTAAGGATAAACCCAATAGTGAAAGTATTTCTATGAAATCGCAAACTTCGGATTCTAGTGTATGAATAGGCTAACAATGAAAGAGATGGCACGAACTAGCACTACATCTAAATGCATGAGAATAACCCGGCAACAAAAGGATATCATGTAACAATAATTTCAACTAAGAGTAACTCCACAATAAAGAAATCATATAATGATAAAGTGATAACAACCTAAAATAAAGCATATAAGAGCAAACTCGACAAGTAAAGAACATGACATGTAACGACAACTTCAAATAAAGTATGTGATAGTAGATATGACGAATAAAAGATATAACATGTGCTAATAATTTCAAATAAGCACATGAAAAGAAGCCTAAGAGTCTAAGCCGGTCAATTTTCCACATATAAGCCCGAGTACGTACTCGTCACCTCGCGTACACGGCTTTCACATGACACAAATAATACAAATGGCTCAAATCCTAAGGGGTAGTTCCCCCACACAAAGTTAGGCAAGATACTTACCTCAAAGAAGCTAAACCGATACTCTAAAATGATCTTCTCGTGTGAAACAACCTTTGGACGGCTCAAATCTAGTCAAAATAACTTAATATCACAAATAAAAACCATAGGTAACAATTCTTGATAATAAAGCTTCGATCTTTAATGAAAACTAAAAAGTCAACCCAAAAAGCCAACCCTGGGCCCGCACCTTAGAATGCGAAAAAATTCACAAAATCTGAACAGTGATCCCGATACGAGTCCAGCCATACCAAAATTATCCAATTCCGACATCTAATCGGCCTTCAAATCCTCATTTTATATTTTTGAAAGTTTACACAAAAATTCTCATTTTTTCCCATTCAAATCAATAATTTAATGTTAAAAACAAAGACAGAATCACGAATTATAAGTAAATTCGGATAAAAAACACTTACCCCAATCCAAAGTGTGAAAATTCCCTTCAAAATCGCGCTAATGCGAGCTCCATGGCTCAAAATACGATAAAATAACGAAGACCTTCGAAATAGAGTACTTTAAACACTGCTCTAGAGATGTCACACCTCTTTTTTGTATACCCTCGTGAGGAGTATATAAAAAAAAAAGAGTTTTTCCAATTAAAGTGACATTATTCGAAATGGGATTATTTAATTTGTTTTCAGAGTCGCCACTTGGGATTTTTAGATTGGTGTCCCAAGTCACCGGTTTTATCCCAAATCGAGGAAAAGTTTCGACTTTCTTAACGAAGTCTGCGAACCAGAAATTCTAGGTAAGGAATTCTGTTAACAGGTTATGTAGGCGACAACTGTTCATAGGTTGCTCGATCAGGCCAAATAACCGATTTTGAGTATGCCTGAGATTGCCATAAGACTTTCTCCCTCTTGGAAAGAGGCTAATCAAAAGGGGGCACTTTTTCAAACCCTCAGATTCCGTGGTTCTAGCACGGTCGCTCAATTGTTATAATTGGCTTATTATCTAATTTTAATACCTATTATTATCTTATAGTATATTTTACTTTATTTTACTTTTACGCTTTTAGAATTATCGGAGAATTGCAATGTTAATCAAAATATGTCACGAATTACGTCACGTAAATGCACCCGTAATTTGTAACACCTTTGAATTAGACATTGAGATTTTGGATTTGGATAGCATAAATGCGCACCCGAGTTTAGGAAATTTAATTATTGCAATAACGCGCCTAAAGCAAACTACGCGTTTTTTTAGTTTTTCGAGGGCCGTGAAATTCACTAAACGGCGCACCTCCCTTTTATTAAGTACTTGATTAATAATGGCCATGTATTAGTAGATTTTGTTTGGCATGGCGCACCTTAAATTATTTAACAGTTTCGTTATTTGAATTTTATTGAAATAGAGTCACCTAAAAGGCACCCTTGAAATTAGTATTGTTACTATGTCACGGGAATCGTGCCCATAGTCCCAATGTTGTTAATCGCGCCTAAAGAAAACTACGAAGGTTTGAAGCATTAAAACTTGTATTTAATTATAAGAGGGCCATAAGTGATCGTCGTTAATTCATGGCTCGCCTCTTATTAATTTAAGAAAAATCTTTATGTTTAACGTGTCAAACCAATAGCAAAGAACTTAATTAATTTCTAATTAAACATAGGGTCTACTTGGACTCTAGGGTCTTAAAGTAAACTAATCAACCTAAAGCCCAATTACAAATATAGCAATTAACTAAAAAAAATAATTATTTCTGAATTTTGCATGTAACAGCACTATTTACAAAATAACAGATTTAAAAAACAAGCCGATCAATATGAACTCAATTACAGACATAACCATCAGCAAGAAAACGACTATTTTCAGCGTGTTACATTAACAGCACTTTTCCAGAATAGCCAGCTTAAAACAGGTCAATCAACATGATTACGAGCATAGCCATTATTTTAAGGAAATCGGCCACAGTCCAAATTTACACTAACAACACTTTTTCAAAACAACAAACTTTAAAACAGGCCAATCAATTTCGGCATCAATTTTCAAGGGATAGCCGCGTTTGAATCTTAAAATGAAAAGATTCCAGTGAGACAGACTCAATTACAAACATAGCCAATGATTTCATAACAAAACTGCATGCTGAATTTCAGCACCAATCTTCAACAACAACAACCACATTTAAACTATAACTTTAGTTCCAAAAACAGTCTTGTTTAAATCTTGTTATTAGTTTTAGAAGAAAGGTCATGCTTTGCACTTGACAAATTTCCGGAAAATGGCCATGTTGTGCATTTACAAATTGCATTAACTATCAAACTAATTAACAAAATCATTACAGATTCCTTAAGTGATTACGAAAGCTAAGTGCACTAAGTTATTACAGAATTTTACTATTTCCCCTTGAGCACTGGCCCAAATGTCGATACAACTGATCAAGAACCAGTATTACCATCAGCAGCTACTGGACAGCCTTTACAAACAGTTTCAGTCAACCTTTAACTACATTACAACCAGCAAAACAAATGAACTGATAATGCAGCAGCAGTGCAGGAAGGGGACAGAGTTTTGAAATAAGCTAAGTTTACAATTCAACAGATTTATAATATAACAAAGAGCTCCATGCAGCCTTTAATGTGAACCTATCAACACTTAACATTATGACTAATTACATAAGCTTAATATGAAGACCATTATTGAAGCAAATTAAAGTAAAAAAATCAGTAGCAAACAGAACCAAACCATTGTGAAAAAGCAACTATGTTCAGCTCTACCATTTAAAAGACTAAAGGAATCAAATAGGAGCAGTAACATCAGCTCAGTAATGGTTACTAACAGGGAAACAGTGACAAGAACATATACATCGTTTACACAGATTTAAGCAGTAAACATATTGTTCTTCGATAGTAATTTCAACAATTACATGGTATTCGAACGTACCTATAAGCTGTGATAAACTTATCTCTGTAACAGCAACAGCAAATCGACTACAACAACAACAGTCAATCACAGCTACTTCCAATCGATCTTCTTTTACAATTCAAAAACAGGAAGGAAAAATTCTGGTTATCTCTCTCAGTTCTAGAAATCACGAGAGTATATCTATATGTCTATGTGTGCACAACTGTTTTAAAGCTGTGAGGGTATGATTCCATTCTCCCCCCTTTTAAAAAAAATGATCTCCTTTTTATATCCCAAAAATCAGAATATCCCCAGTTTTTTTTTTGCATTTTTTGTTTATTAAAATTCCCTCACACAATACACACTCCTCCTAACAGATTCTTCTTTTCTTTTGAATGTGCGTGACTGTCCCTCCCCCTCTAAAACAGAATTCTGTTTTAGACTTTTAAAAAATACCTTTTGCCCCCCTCGAGTTTTTCTTTTGTTTTGTTTAATTACTGTTAAGGCCTGCTAGAAGCTTCTACTGATTTCTACCCCTTTTTTTTGATTTTTTAACTCTTAACGGGTCAAATTGACCCGGCCCAAACACACAACCCAAAATTAATTTCCTGACCCAGTCCCCTTGGCTTTAATTTTCAGAGACTACTTTCATTTGTAGCCTCTTTAAAATGTAGCCACACAGAAACAAACTGATTTATGTGACTCCTAAACAAATTAAAAACTAAAACTAAACGAAAAAAAACTAAAGAAAGGAGTAGAAGATGATAATACCTAAAAGGAAAACAAAAAATGGAAAGAAAAAGTGAAATAATTACCTCGGACTGAAACCTCTTAAAACTCATGATTTTAAAACCAAAATCGAGTTTAACCGTGTGTTCTTGTTAAGAACACACGGTTAAAATTCATTTTGGTTCAAAATCGGTCTTCACAAAGCTTCGATTTTGACTCTTAGGGTCTCTGATTTTTTTTATTTTTTAGGGATTTTTGGTTGAAATAGGTCTAGTTTTGGGACGAAGGAGTGAACAATTGTGTTTGTGTGTGCTTGTGGATGATTTTGGGGGTGGTTTGAACGAGTAGCAGCCATAGCTGCTTAGGTTAAAGGGGGCGGCTAGGGTTTGGGGAATTAAAGGGGTCGTTTAGGACGATGGGATTGAGGGGGGGGGGGGG
>MCJB01032910.1:167636-197573 GCA_002018475.1 Nicotiana obtusifolia | reverse complement strand
GGGGGGGGGGGGGGGGGAGTAGGGTAAGTTTAGGACATATTTATATTATGGGGAGTTTAGTTCTGAGCCGTTGGATCTTGTTGAAATCAACGGCTCAGATGAGCTTATCCAATGAAACGGGGTCGTTTGGTAAACGGGAAGGGGAAGAGTGTGTTGGGCTAGTCCTAAAATAATCGATTGGGCCTGGTTTTAGTTTAAAACAGTGGCGTAGTCCGGTTATTCTTCTTCTTTGTTTCCATTCCTTAGTTTCTTTTTATATATACTTTTTAATTCCTCTTTTAATTTTTAAAACTAGGAGACTCTTTAATTTAAAATCCTAATTTACCTAAATATGAAATTAATCTAAATAACCATTTTTAAAAATTATAATAACGCTAGATTCTAAGAATTAGATATTAAAAATTAAGAAGAGTGTAAAATGAATTATTTTTTATGATTTTTTAATTTTATAAAATCAATAATTACTAATTCAATCTTAAAAATGTAAGATAAATCCTAAATGCAATGCATGATTTTTGGGTATTTTCATGAGTTAATTATTTAAAAATTAAACTAAACAATAATTAAAAATTCTAGTACATTCCTAAGCAAGGCTAACAATTAATTGAAAAAAATTATTTTTATTTTATTTATAGGAGTATTTCGGGCACGGCAAAAATCACGTGCTCACAGCTGCCCCTCTTTGCTCGGAGACATATAGGATTTTCGGGCAAAGATAAGATGAGCAATTCTGCGGGATTTTTGCCTATCCCAGACTCCATGAGAAGCATTTTTGAAAGGAGTTTGACCGAACCTTGCTTCAAGAGTTGCCTACATATCCTTGGCTATAAAGGAATCAGGTCAGTGTAGTTCTGAAAGTTTTGGTAGCTGGGACTACCAGGAAGCTGTGATTTTCGCTGTTGCTGCTGCTGTTACTGCTTGCTGCGCTTCTTATTACACCAAATTGAAGAAATAAAAAGCTAGACTAGCTACGTCTATCAAACTATGAATTACAAGATTCCTATCTACAGATTTCTTGAAGCTTGATCTTGAGTCTTAGCTGGTTTTCGAGGCAGACTCCGATCTGAATCTTCTTGATGTTCATCAACTGTAGGTGCTGGTTCTTTCTTCGATTTTTGAATCAAAGCAAAACATGTGAGGCTTATGACTTTCGTCAAATTTTGAATATGTCGCATCCTTGTTCAATACATCATTTGAATTTGCTCCCTTTGTTTTTCTTCTTTTCTTTATTCTGGACTGAGACTCATTTTTAGTCATTTCGACTTTGTGCTTCGAGGGGAAACCTACTCAGACATCAACCAAATCAAACGAACAAAATTATCCTGCCCGAATTTCCATTAGGACAAATTTGTGAATTATTTGTAACTAAAAACTAAACACTAAAATAAAGGAAGGATTGCCAGGTTATGCTGGGAAGCCGACCGAGTTATGCTGGAGAAAGTAAAGTTCTCGGGTTATGCCGAGGGGGCTATTGACCGATTCTACTGGGTAAAAAGAAAAAGAATTCCTAGGTTATGCCAGGATAAAAAGGAAGGTCTTTGGTTTATGCCAAGGGGTCCATGGGTTATGTCTGGGATAACAGAAAATAAAGGTCTTTGGGTTATGCCAAAGAGGTCCTCGGGTTATGCCGGGGAGTCTACAGATTATGCTGGGGAAAAGGAAAACAAAGATCTTTGTGTTATGCCAAAGAGGTTCGCAGGTTATACCGGGGAATAAAAGAAAAACAAAGTCTTTGGTTATGCCAAAGAGGTTTGCGGGTTATACCCGGGATCCGCAGGTTATGCCGGGGAATCCACGAGTTGCGCCGGGGAAAATGGAAAACGAAGATCTTTGGGTTATGCCAAAGAGGTCCACGGGTTATGCCGGGGATGAAGGAAAAGGTCTTTGGCTTATGCCAAAGAGATCCGCGGGTTATGCCGGGGATGAATGAAAAGACCTTTGGGTTATGCCAAAGGGATCCACGGGTTATGCCGGGGATGAGAAGAAAGATCTTTGGGTTATGCCAAAGGGATCCACAGGTTATGCCGAGGATGAAGGTTAAGACCTTTGAGTTATGCAAAGGGATCCACGGGTTATGCCGACCTTTGAGTTATGCCAAAGGGATCCACGGGTTATGCCGAGGATGAAGGTTAAGACCTTTGGGTTATGCCAAAGGAATCCACGGGTTATGGCGAGGATAAAGGTTAAGACCTTTGGGTAGGTTATGCCGAGGATGAAGGTTAAGACCTTTGGGTTATGCCAAAGGGATCCGCGGGTTATGCCGGGGATGAGGGTTAAGACCTTCCGGTTATGCCAAAGGGATCCACGGTTATGCCGGGGATGAAATAAAAGACCTTTGGGCTATGTCAAAGGGATCCACGGGTCATACCAGGGATGACAAAAAATAAAGAGTCTTTGGGTTATGCTAAAGAAATCCAAAATAATGCATGGTAGGGTTTAGAAGAGACTTCCCTCCAACCACAGCTTTAAAGCTGTTTTTGACCTTTGTGCAGTTTCCTTTGGTTACACCTGCATCTTGTAAGGCTGCTTTAGATTGCACCAATTTCCTGTTTTCAAACAAAGATCAATTGTTAGTTTGAAAGGGTGATTGGTTTTGTGGCCTTGATGATTCTGATCACTCGATTTTGGCCCAACTTTGGCGAGAACCTCTGCTTCTTGCTTGGTTTTCTGGAATTTGATTTCTTTCTTGAACCGAGGGACCCAATTTTGTAAATTTGTTGTGACAACTTGCTCATATGGAGTTTTGTCTTTTGACCTTTTCTTGTCTCTGGGGTTTTCTTTTGGCTTTCTTCCCATTTTTCACAACTTTGGGGTTTCAGAGCATCAGCCGTCATGGCCAGTCGGGGTCGATTTGATGCACTCACTGAGGCTGGTACATTCTTTTGGATTTGGCTGTTATTATGCGGGACCCTGTAAAACTAGTCTTGCCACCTTTTCTTTGTATTAGTTTCGGAAACAGAGTTAGACCGAAAGGGATTCAAAGAAAAGTAAAAAAAAAGCGAGAAAATGAGTTTAGAAAAGTGTCCCTTTCGGGGAAGAAAGAAGGACTTATCTGGGGTGCATGCAGACTTCAAATAGACATGACATGCCTCTTGGGCAGGATGCCCGATCTGCGCAACTATCCAACTTCTTCATGAAACCATCACCATCCGTATTCTGAAACCGAGAAACCTTGCCAGGACTCTTTCAGTACCCATAGCAGCAAGGATTCCTGCTTTTCGATCAACGGCGCCCTTTGCGGGTTTTTGCCAATTGACCTCTCTCATTTCTCTTCTCACCGTCGCCTTGTAGTGCTTTTTGCGAGTTTTCACTAATAAGACTCTCTCATTTTCAATTTCTATGCTCACGTCGCCTTACGGTGCTCGTATGGGTTTTCACCAATAAGACTCTCTCATTTTATTTCTCATTTTGAATGCATTGTCTGATTTTGTAAATCTTTCACCGATTGATCGGAAGGACTTGAACGGGATTTGGCAAAAGAGAGTTTGATTGAATTACAACTTTGGAACATTTCAGGCGAACATCGCCAAACTGTTATAGCATCTGCCCCAGTTTCATTTTGAGGAATTTGGGTTTTTATTTTGGTGTGACTGAACCTCATGGAGAGGCTGCCTACGTATCCTTTCAGAATCAAGTCAGACGTAGTTCAGGCCATGTTGGTTTTTTTTTTTTCAACTAAACTTTGCATTGATGCTTTCGAGTTCCAAAGAGGGTAATCAAAGAAAGATAACTGGCTCAAAGGGTTAGCAAATGTTTGGAGTGTTTGGGGTAGCAAGAATGAAAGCCTTCGTCATCTCAATCGGAAAGAATACACATAGTATCTTTCGACTGCATCTGCATTTACTGCTGTTTCGGGATCGTTTCCTTCAATGTCTCCCAAGTACAGCGCTCCTCTCGGCAATATCTTTCTGATGATATATGTCCTTTCCAATTAGGAGTGAACTTTCCTTTTGCTTCTTGATGATGGGGAAGAATTCGTCTTAAAATGAGGTGCCCCACTTCAAACTTTCTGGGCCGTACTTTTTTGTTGTAAGCACGAGCCATTCTTTGTTGGTATAACTACCCATGGCATACTGCGGCCATCCGCTTTTCATCGATCAGGGTTAGCTGTTCCAGGCGGGTTTTGACCCACTCGCTATCTTCAATTCAGCTTCGACAATAATCCGGAGGGAAGGAATCTCTATTTCTGCTGGTATCACGGCTTCAGTGCCGTAAACCAAAAAATATGGAGTTGCTCCAATTAATGTACGCACAGTGGTGCGGTACCCCAACAATGCAAATGGCAACTTTTCATGCCATTGCCTGGAACTTTGAATCATCTTCCTCAGAATCTTCTTGATGTTTTTATTTGCTGCTTCTACGGCACCATTGGCTTTGGGCTGATATGAAGTAGAGTTCCTATGCGTTATTTTGAATTGTTCGCATATTTCACTCATCAAATGACTGTTCAGATTTGCAGCATTATCTGTGATGATGGTCGCGGGGATGCCAAAACGGCATATGAGATTGGAATGCACGAAATCCACCACCGCTTTCTTGGTCACAGATTTGAGGGTAATTGCTTCAACCCATTTTGTGAAGTACTCGATGGCCACTAATATGAATCTGTGCCCATTTGAGGCTTTTGGCTCGATCGGCCCAATGACATCCATGCCCCAAGCAACAAATGGCCAAGGTGACGACATGGGATGTAGTTGTGGGAGGTACATGAATCGAATCACCGTGCACCTGAAACTGATGGCATTTCTGCACAAAACTGAAACAGTCCTTTTCCATGGTCAACCAGTAATAACCCGCTCGGAGGATTTTCTTTGCCAAGACATACCCGTTCATGTGGGGTCCGCAAACTCCTGCATGTACTTCGTGCATGATTTTTCCAGCCTCTTCGGCATCAACGCATCTTAATAGGTTGAGATCCGGGGTTCTTTTGTATAGGATATCACCACTTAAAAAGAAACCGCTTGCTTGTCGTCTGATGGTTCTCTTTAGGTCTCCACTGGCTTGATCCGGGTATTCTTTAGTTTTCAGAAAACTTTTAATGTCGTGATACCATGGTTGAACACTTGTTTCTGCTTCAACCGTGTTACAATAACCATGCCTTTCGCGGATCTGGATCTCCATAGGATCGATGAGGGCATTGCCTGGGTATGGCAGCATAGAGGCCAAAGTAGCCAGTGCGTCACCTAATTCGTTGTGACAATCTGGGATGTACCTGAACTCTATTGATTCGAATCGTCTGCTTAGATCTTCCACATGTTGTCTATATGGAATAAGCTTGACGTCTCGTGTCTCCCATTCTCCTTGGGCTTGTCGGATAATCAAATCCGAGTCTCCCATGATTAACAAATGTTCAACATCCTGAGCGATCGCCATATTCATACCCATAACGCAAGCTTTATACTCAGCCGTGTTGTTGGTGTAGAAAAACAGAAGCCTGGCTGTGGCCGGATAATGTTGACCATCAGGCGAGATCAGGATTGCCCCAATCCCAAAACCTTTTGCATTTACTGCTCCATCGAAGAACATTTTCCAAGTATTGGTGTCTTCAGATATTACCTCAATTGAATTTACTTCCTTGTCCGGGAAGTAAGTATTCAAAGGCTGATATTCATCATCAACAAGATTTTCATCCAGATGGTTTGCTAATGCCTGGGCTTTCATTGCCGTGCGAGTGACATAGACTATGTCAAATTCTGTGAGCAAGATCTGCCACTTTGCTAACTTCCCAGTGGGCATCGGCTTCTGGAATATGTATTTTAGTGGATCCAATCTGGTTATGAGATAGGTGGTGTGTGCTTGCAAGTAATGCCTCAGCTTCTGAGCGACCCGGGTTAAAGCATAACAAGTTCTTTCCAGTAGAGTATACTTGGCTTCATAGCTGGTGAATTTCTTGCTCAGGTAGTAGATGGCCTGTTCTTTCCTTCCGGTCACATCATGTTGCCCGAGGACACAACCGAAAGAATTTCCAGGACTGTCAGACATAAGAATAGAGGTCTCCCTGGTTCAGGTGGGACCAACACTGGCGGGTTCGACAAATATGCTTTGATTTTGTCAAAAGCTTTCTGGCATTCATCTGTCCATTTAATGGCCACATCATTCTTTAACAGCCGGAACATGGGTGCACATGTAGAAGTCAGCTGAGCAATGAACCTGCTGATATAGTTCAATCTTCCCAAAAGACTCATGACATCTTTCTTGGTTCTGGGAGGGGGTAGATCCAGAATAGACTTTATCTTGGTTGGGTCTAGCTCAATGCCCCTTCGACTGACAATGAAACCCAAGAGCTCGCCAGATGGGACTCCAAACGCACATTTGGTTGGATTCAGTTTCAAATCGTACTTGCGCAGCCTCTCGAAGAATTTCCTCAGATCCCCGACATGATCCTCTTTAGTTTTAGATTTGATGATCACATCGTCCACATACACTTTTATTTCCTGATGCATCATGTCGTGGAAAATGGCAGTCATGACTCTCATATATGTCGGCCTGGCATTTTTCAGTCCGAATGGCATGACCCTGTAATAATATGTGCCCCAAGGTGTGGTGAATGCTGTCTTTTCAGCGTCTTCTTTATCCATCAACACCTGATGATATCCTGCATAACAATCTACAAAGGATTGTATCTCATGTTTGGCACAATTGTCAACCACAATATGGATGTTTGGCAAAGGGAAGTTGTCTTTTGGACTTGCTTTGTTCAAATCTCTGTAATCCACACACTCTCGGGTTTTCCCGTCTTTCTTTGGCACTGGGACTACATTGGCTAGCCACGTGGTGTACTGAACCACCCGAATTACTCCTGCTTTCAGCTGCTTTTTGATCTCTTCTTCGATCTTGTCACTGATATCAGTTTTGAACTTTCTCTGTTTTTGCTGAACAGGGGGATAATCAGGGTATGTTGGCAGTTTATGCACCACCATATCAACACTGAGCCCTGGCATGTCATCGTATGACCAAGCAAACACATCTTTGAACTCAAACAAGAGTTTTTTCATCTGTGTGAATGCTTATCTTGGTTTCTCGAATTTTTCAGAACTGCGCAAATTAACCGGCTCGGTATCATTTAGATTTGGCTTAGGTTTATTCTCGAATTGTTCCAATTCTCGGTTAATTTCATTAAAAGCCTCTTCTTCATTATATTCCAGTTCTTGATTCATTATATCACAATTAGACAGCGCGTTTGGATCTGGGCATGAAGTCCGCAAGCATGTCATGTTATTTAAAGTCGCATTACTAGAACTAAAAAGAAGAAAGAAAAGTAAAATAACAGAATCAGAAGAGATGAATGATGAAATATTGATTTTCATTTCATTGACTTTTAAGATAACAGGGTTTACATTTGGAATTTAAAAGACGAGAAACTAAAAACAAACATCCGAGTTACACCCTGGGATAACTCGTGATATAGAAAAGGTGGCAAGACGAGTCTACCGGGACTCCGGCCTGATTGGGAAGGGCGTAGCTTTCCAGTTTTGTAATTTGGTATCGGGCCCCATGTACAGCACCTCAACGGTGCTTGAGCCTTCCCCTTCCTGAACCATGTGGGCTTCATATAACATTTGCTTCATTGCCCCACAAATTTCTTCAATCTCTTCAGCTGTAGAGGTTTCGTCTTCCTCTTTGTCAACATACTTGGGTTTGACGAATGTTTTGTATAAGGGCATAATTGGCTTAGTCAATACCCAGCCATCATTTTTCCTCTTCTTTGCCCATTTGAAATCAACTGGCGTGGGCCAGAAACCTAAATCGAGAAATCCCTCGCTGGCAGTCAAGGTGATAGGCTCAGCTGTTCCCTGTAGCGATCTGCCAAGCCCTTTTCCAGGTTGGTAGCCATGTCTGATCATTTTCTTGGCCACCATCATTGATGCATTTGACAGAAAAGGTTGAGGTCAAGGGTTTCCTTCCTCATACTGATCTGCAACCACAACTTCGAAAGCTTGGTAGATTATATGCTCGCTTACCACTTTTGCCTCAAGGCATGGGACCGATGGGTCCCGATAGATTGATTGTTCGTCTTCCCCGTGAACTACAATCTCCTGATTTTCATGTTCGAATTTGACCATTTGGTGGAGAGTGGAGGGTACATCCCCTGCTTCATGGATCCATGGACGTCCTAAAAGAAAATTGTAGGACGTGTCCATATCCAGAACTTGGAAGGTTACTTCGAAATCGACCGGTCCGATAGTCAAAATCAGGTCGATCTCTCCAATAGTATCCCTTTTTAAACCGTCGAAGGCGCGCACGCATACATCATTATGCCTGATCTTCTTTGTGCATATTTCCATTCGTTGCAGGGTTGAAAGCGGGCAACTACCCTAGAGCCTCCGTCTATCATGACTCTCTTCACATAGTACCCTTCACATTTGACTGTTAGATGAAGGGCTTTGTTGTGGGAAGCTCTCTCGGAGGGTAAATCATTTTTTCCGAAAGAAGCTTGATGGATTATAAAAAACCTTTCAGCCATTCTTTCCAGCTATTCTATTGTAGTTTCAACAGGGACATAGGCTTCATTGAGGGTTTTGAGCAAAACCCTCTGATGCTCATTTGATATCATTAATAGTGACAGAAGAGAAACTTGATCGGGGGATTGCCGGAGTTGATCGATTATTTTATAATCTGCCGTTTTCATCTTTGAAAGAATGCTTCTGCCTCCTCAGGACTCACCGGTTTCTTAGACGGGAAGCATTTCTTGGTAGCACTGTTTACTTCCCTTAAATTGAGATATCTTTCAACCGGTTTGTCTTCCTGATTCTCTCCCAAGATTTCTTTACCCTTGTATGTTACCACTGTCTTGTTGTAATTCCATGGTACGGTAGTAGGATCCGTCATGGGCCTTTGTGGCGCGCGATCGATGACCACAAGCTTGTTCAGCCTAGGTGGACATACTGGTCCCCGAACCACGTAGGTTCCCTTTGGCACATACATTTGAGTTATTTTGTTTATTTAGCTCAAATCTCTTAGGAGGCTTAACGGTTTTTGTTCTTTCTTCTGTCCCCGAGGAATGTAGAGAACAACATCTTTGGATGTTAATGACCTAATTTCAGTCTTTGACTTCTCTTCTACCTTTGGAGGAACACTTTGGATTTTCTTCTCTGTGCTATCCCGTTTTGGGATAGCTTTTGATTTTATTTCTGTGTCGGCTATAGCAATGATAGCCTTCAAAGCTGGGTTGAACTCTTTGTCCTCACAAATCATTCCAATGACCAGCCCGTTGTTATGAGCCGGTAATGGATTGTTAGTTACATTGGGGACGTCCTCATCCCTTAGCATTATTCTTTTCTGTTCGATCAAGTCTTCCATTGCCCTTTTCAGCGTCCAGTAGTTTTTTGTATCGTGCCCTTCGGCCCCAGAGTGGTATGCACATGGGGTGCCTCTTTGATAGGAGGGCGATTCTGGGTTTTGCCTGTTCGGGGGAACAGGCTGGAGCAGACCCATGTGGACCAATTTTGGAAACAAGCTTGAATAAGACTCCCCAATGGGTGTGAAATTTTTCCTTGGTGGCTCTCGAGCACGGAAATTGTTTTGTTGGGGTCGAGGATTATAGTAAGTTTGGTATGGAGGCTGATTTTTAGGAGGTGGAGCTCTGTTTTGATTGGATGGTTGTTGAGGCCTGCCATATGGCTGGGCATTCATGACTGCGTATGGCGGATGGGCGTAAGCTATGTCCTGGTAGGGATAGTAATGCTGTGGGGCCTTTTCAGAGAAGAGAGGCCTAGGTGGCCGAGGCTTTCTTGTACCTGAGGCGGCCATTGATGATTCCTCTTTCTTTTTCCTGTTGGCTAACCCTCTCGACCAGCCTTGAATGACTTGGGAGGTGGCTCTGATTGCGGATTGGCTTAAAATCCGTCCTGTCTTTAGGCCATTTTCTACCATTTCGTCGATCTTTATGGCTTCAGCGAATGGCTTCCCCATTGCTGACATCATGTTTTGGTAATAGTCAACCTCTTGAGCTAGCAGGAAAACCATAACCATTTCAGCCTCGTACATAGGAGGTTTTACCCTCGACGCTTGCTCGCGCCATCTGACGGCATATTCTCTGAAACTTTCAGTAGCTTTCTTCTTCAGGTTGGCTAAGGAATTTTGGTCCGGTGCAATATCGATATTGTATTGGAACTGTCGGACGAAATCTCTCGCCAAATCATCCCAAATGTGCCATCTGGACATATCCTGGTCCATATACCATTCAGAGGCGATGCCTGCTAAACTTTCCCCGAAATAGGCCATAAGGAGCTCTTCTTTTCCACCCACTCCTCTTAACTGGTTGCAGTACCTTTTAAGATGAGCAATAGGGTCCCCGTGCCCATCATACTTTTCAAACTTTGGTGTTTTGAAGCCTGTTGGCAAATGCACATGAGGGAACATACATAGGTCTGCATATGATACGTTTTTCTGTCCACTTAGACCTTGTATGTTTTTAAGGCTTTGTTCAAGACTCCTCATTTTTCTCGCCATCTCATCTTGCTCGGGGGTCTTTATGCTTGTCTCCTGTCCTGGAGCAAACTCATATTTGGGCAATTGATGGTAAGCCGTTGTGACAAACGGAGCTGATTCTACTGGAAAAGGCTGTGCCTGATATGAAAAAGGTGAATGATTGAAACTTGGCCGGGGAAAAGCAGGTTGCGTTGTGGCCGCACAAGGTGGTGCAGTGAATATATTTGATGCCGCACCGGCATTTGATGCCTGAGGGTGATCTTCAGAGGGCGTTCCCACAAAATTGGCAGTTATGGTGGGATATCCCGATGGGTAACTTATTGGGATGTTAGTGGTCCCACTGGCCTTGGGAAAGAGCTCGGGAAATCCTGGGATTGCGCTCGGTGGTTCCTTTCCATTCGTCCAAGCATCCCACATCTCCATCATACGGAGACGTAATAGTCTGTTTTCTTCGGCAGTTGCCGATTTCGGGACCAATATGCCGGAAATTGGATTTTCCTCTGTGATAGGAATGGTTGGCAATGTTATCTCTGACGCCATTTCAGCACTTCCGTTCGACCTTGTGAAATATGGATGTGATGCCAGATCTCCACAAAACCAATCACCGAAATAGCAAAACCTATACTCAACAGCGAACCGGTTAGTTCAAGGCAAATAACAGATAGGTAATCGCACGTTGGGTGTGATGCACCTAAGCAGTTAAATATATTCCTATGTGTTTCATGACGGTTGTGTGTTTCATTCCGGCTTTGCCTACTTCTTTTCTTTTGCTTTCTAATTCTCCCTTTTATTTCCGTTCTGTTCTTGCTCTTTCCTCCCTTTTTTTTTGATTAGATACTACATAATTCTGGGAAAATAAATATGAAAATAGAGAAGCAACTTTTAATTTTCATTAACAAAACATTTCTGTTACGGACTCGATCTTTAAAGAAGAACTACAACAGACTTGAAACAATTCTCAAAATAAGAAAAGAAATACATATTGCAAAATCAGGAATACATTAAAGCTTCAGTTCCTGGGGCCCAAGGGACATCGTTCGGTCTTGCCACGGGCCTCTGTGCAAGATCCCCTTGGAGCTGCTCTAAATCACTCATTATCTGGCGGACGTATATCATCACCGCAGCGAAGAAAGTGGTCTGAGTCATGTCTTCGCATGCCTGGCATTTCGCAATAATATATTCGGCAATTGCCCTGACCTTCTCTCGGATAATACCCTTCTCTTGAAGCAAACGCCCTATTTGCTGATCTCGGGCTTTTAGCACCTGAAGGTCACGATGGCTCTGATTTTGTATCTGTTGCAAATCATGTTCCATCTGGGCCATTAGATCATAGCAACGTTCTCTGTCTGTTTTAAAATTCCGGGCTTGTTTCTCTGCTTCATTTTTCAAACTGGTTATCTTTCTTTTCAAGCCGGCGATTGTTCCTTCATATCTTCTTTTGATTTACCGGACAAACTGCGCACGCCCTTCGGCGTTTTCTGTCAATTATTTTCTAATATTTTCCTGCTTTGCCTCAGATTTTTTTAGATTGTCTTGGCATTCTATTACTTTCTTCCTCAAGCTGCTGATAAGCTTTCCGTCTTCCTGGCTTCTTTCTTGATTTCTGGCAGCCACTTCATATGTTGAATTTGAGCCTTGAGGGCTTCGTTTTCCTGAGACAGTTTTCTCTTTTCTCCTTCGTCTGCTGCGGCTTGCAAACCTTTCTTGAACTGAAGATCCCTGACTTATTTTTCTAATTTGCCTATAGTGGCCCTATATTCGTTCTCTTTGGCCAGCCAGTCCCATTGGGCTTGCGACTCTTCAACAAACTCTTGGAGGTGGGGTCTTTTGGATGGTCGTCTGGACTCGGTTTCTTTCTTGTACCAGGCTAGATAACCAGGGAGACTTCGTCCCGAGACATGTCCCGAACACAAGTGTTTGCCGGTAGGTATTGACATTCGCTCCAAATTTGACGAACCGTTTTTTTCGGAAACTGCCCCTCGGCACTAATTTCAATTGCATGACGGCTGAGATCTTCATCCTTGGGTACCATTTGGCATCTTCCCAATTGTCTCAAGACCCGGCATGGTGCATAGGGTTGGATGCTTCTAAGACCCATTAAGAGAAAATAAGGCCCAGTAGCTGGCATATATAGGATTTCATCGACTGGAGAACAACCGAGCTTCCATTCTATTTGCTCCGCAGTGATAGAACGGAGACGGGATATCCATTCTGTGAATCCTTCGGGCATATTAACACCTTTAACCCTAGCCTGGAATGCTGCTATGCAGCTCCTTTCTGTCGATGTGTACCTTATGTACCGAGGACGCCGACATAGATGCTCAACCATCCATATTTGCAACAGAAGGTTGCACCCTTCAAAGAAGTTTCCTCCGGCCTTACAGGCTGTGAGGACTCGGAAAATCTCAGATACGATCATGGGTGCAAGGACACTCTTGGCCTGAGTGATCAATGTGCTGACAACTCCGGCTATCCGGATATCAATGTGTCCGTCCCTTATGGGGAACACTAAGAGACCCAGGAATGCTACCATGAAAGAGAAACACCTGTGTTCTGCCCATTTCAATCGGTTTCCTTTACTACAGGTTTTGCTTTCTGGATCGTTAAAGCCACCTACATGACCGTACCGTTGATAAACAAATCGCAGGTTAGAAAATCCGTTTGCCAGATCTGGGTTTTGGACCCCTCTACTTATCTTCATCATGTCTAGCAATTTATGCGGCGTAACAGCTTTTGGAGCAATCAGATACTCATGCCTCAATGGCATTTCATCTTTCCCGATATACCCAGTCATTTCCTCCAAGGTCGGTGTTAACTCAAAAATCTGAGAAATGGAAGACATTGTCGGCCAAGTCCCAAAATGTGACTAAGGCCTTTATGAGGTCTCCCTTAGGCCTAATTGTTAGCAAATCTAGGAGACCGCCCAAATGCCGTTTAACCGTGTTCTACACTGACTCACCCAAATCCTGCCACCACATGTGCAGCTCCAACGGAATCTTAGTCAGTATCTCCATTTTTAGATTCGTGCTCGTTCTGTACATTTAAATTAAGATGATTGAAAAAATCAGTGAATTATCAAACGAAAAGGTCGATCTTGCATAGATTTAATTAAACGGCTACTTTTGCAAATACGGCCCTTCAACACTTCAAATGGGATGATTTTAGGGCTGTGCTTGCTAAGTAGCCAAAAGTAATATAGGTAGTCATTTTAGCAAAAACAGCCTTCCGGCATCTTTTCGGAGACATTTGGCTATTGATGTAAAGACGACACTACCTAACCATTTTTATTTTTGAATTTTGCTAAAATAAAATACTAAAGAAATTTGAAATTTGCTAAGAAGAAGAAAAGAGTAGTTTTTGTTTGACTTCTCTTCTATTTGTTCAAGGAAAAATTTTAATTGCCTCAAACTACCAAGATTTATTATCAAAAAGGACGAACGAAAGTATTTTGAGTCTTTTAAAGCAAAATAACTTGGAATTTTCATTTTATTTATAAAAGCAAGCAAAGTCGACTTAGAAAAGGCAAGAAAATATTTTGAATTTTTTTTTTTAAAATACAAAATAAAAGAATGTATTTTGAGTTTTCATTAAAAAACAAAATATTATATATTTTAACTTTCAAAAGTAAGCGAGAAAATATCATATATATATATATATATATTTATTTATTTTCCCCTTTTTTTCTTCAAATTTTCCATTTCTTTTTAATTGGAAAATCAGATTTCTGTTTGTCTTTTTTTTTCCAGAAATTATTATTTTTTTTTAATTGCAAAAATCAGATTTTTGTTTTTTTTTTTTTCAAATTTTTTATTTTATTATTTTATTTTTTAGAAATTCGGTAGAGTTTCGACTTATTTTGACACCAAGCTTTTTTTGGAAAATGTGTAACGACCCTCCAAATACAGAGTCACGAACTCTAGCTACGTACATGGAAAGATCTCAAAGATCGAAATACAATACTGTTCAAATAACAAGATGACAATACAATGAAAGGAAAGAACTCCAAGGGGCTGCGACGTCCAAGCAGCTCTACCTTAATCCTCGTGATCGATATGCTAACTCTGCCCGAGTCTGATATCTCCAATCTCTGGCTCTGCACAAAAATGTGCAAAAGTGTAGTATGAGTACCTCACGGTCGGTACCCAGTAAGTATCAAGACTAACCTCAGTGGAGTAGTAACGAGGTACAAGTCAAGACACTTACCAGACAAAATAACTTGTGCAGTATAGAAGTATAAAGCTAATAATGAAAGCAGAAATCAGTACATGACAACAAGAATCAACAAGTGATATAAACAGTAAAACAATAAGAATACTATGAAGTATCATTAAAACCAAATAAGGAACACAACGGACAACCAGTTAATCAAGTCGTTCTAACACAAGTTTCAAAACGAAATCACTCTGTGATACCTCATCTCATAATTACAAGTCACGTGTCTCAACCTATCATCTTATGCTCACGGCACCTTGTGCCCACATTTCAAATCACAACCACACAGATAACTCACATGCCAATATCTCAATCCGCCCGACATGGTCACGGGATCACATTCACAATCTGCCCCACGTGGTCACAGGTTCACAATCACAACCCACTCGAAATGGTTACAGGCTCATAATCACAATTCGCCCGGCATGGCCACAGGCTCAATATCAACATGAAAACCGATAATACAAGAACACATGGCCATGATCAATAAATGTCAAGTTTCATACTCCTGAGCTAGTATAAGTGGCATGCTACGGTGTATGCTTGTGCGAATGTACTACTATAGCCCAAGTCAATAAATGATATCAAATACATCGAGTAGCTCATCGAAGCAACATAACAAATCACGTAAAGTGTATCACATACATAAGGAAAAGCACACCATCACACGAAAATCATCAACACAATATCCCCAAGCCATCGCACATCATCCCTGATATTGCCACCCTTATATCTTTGATAACCACCCGTATCACTCTGCCATGGCAATATCATTAGCCAACCGTAGCACTCCGATAGCCACCCGTATCACTCCGCCCTGACAATATCGTTAACCACCTGTATCACTTCGATAGCCACCTGTATCACTCCGTATAATAGCCACCCTTATCGCTCCACCTGGACAATAACACAATAGCCACCCCTATCAGTCCGTACATTCAACAATTGTGAGATGCCACCCTTATCCCCAGCATAACAACAATGGTGAAATATCACCCTTATACTCCGCATAACAACAACCAAACCACACAATAATTCACATATGCTAACATCACAACAACATGACATATCAACTTGTATAAAAAGTGCCCATAGGCCACAACCTTTCCAAAGATCCAACAATATCAATATTTTTACAACAAATAGCCCATGGCTCAACATAATGTTATATAGAATCTCAATAACAACAAAATGAACGGGAAAGTAACTCAATAAGGAACAACACCCCCTTTAAACACAACTTCAATTAAACTAGATTAATGACTTCCGATAACCTCAATCCCAATTAGTTATTTAAGGATAAACCCAATAGTGAAAGTATTTCTATGAAATCGCAAACTTCGGATTCTAGTGTATGAATAGGCTAACAATGAAAGAGATGGAACGAACTAGCACTACGTCTAAATGCATGAGAATAACTCGGCAACAAAAGGATATCATGTAACAACAATTTCAACTAAGAGTAACTCCACAATAAAGAAATCATATAATGATAAAAGTGATAACAACCTAAAATAAAGCATATAAGAGCAAACTCGACAAGTAAAGAACATGACATGTAACGACAACTTCAAATAAAGTATGTGATAGTAGACACGACGAATAAAAGATATAACATGTGCTAATAATTTCAAAAAAGTACATGAAAGAAGCCTAAGAGTCTAAGCCGGTCAATTTTTCACATATAAGCCCGAGTACGTACTCGTCATCTCGCGTACACGGCTTTCACATGACACAAATAATACAAATGGCTCAAATCCTAAGGGGTAGTTCGCCCACACAAAGTTAGGCAAGATACTTACCTCAAAGAAGCTAAACCGATACTCTAAAATGATCTTCTCGTGTGAAACAACCTTTGGACGGCTCAAATCTAGTCAAAATAACTTAATATCACAAATAAAAACCATAAGAAACAATTCCTGATAATAAAGCTTCGATCTTTAATAAAAACTAAAAAGTCGACCCAAAAAGTCAACCCTGGGCCCGCACCTTAGAATGCGAAAAAATTCACAAAATCTGAATAGTGATTCCGATACGAGTCTAACCATACCAAAATTATCCAATTCCGACATCTAATCGGCCTTCAAATCCTCATTTTATATTTTTGAAAGTTTACACAAAAATTCTCACTTTCTCCCATTCAAATCACTAATTTAATGTTAAAACAAAGACAGAATCACGAAATATAAGTAAATCCGGATAAAAAACACTTACCCCAATCCAAAGTGTGAAAATTCCTTTCAAAATCGCGCTAATGCGAGCTCCATAGCTCAAAATACGATAAAATGACGAAGACCTTCGAAATAGAGTACTTTAAACACTGCTCTAGAGGTGTCACACCTCTTTTTTGTATACCCTCGTGAGGAGTATATATAAAAAAAAAAGAGTTTTTTCAATTAAAGTGACATTATTCGAAATGGGATTACTTAATTTATTTTCAGAGTTACCACTTGGGATTCTTAGATTGGTGTCCCAAGTCACCGGTTTTATCCCAAATCGAGGAAAAGTTTCGACTTTCTTAACGAAGTCTGCGAACCAGAAATTCTAGGTAAGGAATTCTGTTAACCCGAAGGAAGGTGCTAGGCACCCTCGGATTCCGTGGTTCTAGCACGGTCGCTCAATTGTTATAATTGGCTTATTATCTAATTTTAATACCTATTATTATTTTATAGTATATTTTACTTTATTTTAATTTTACGCTTTTAGAATTATTGGAGAATTGCAATGTTAATCAAAATATGTCACGAATTACGTCACGTAAATGCACCCGTAATTTGTAACACCTTTGAATTAGACATTGAGATTTTGAATTTGGATCACATAAATGCGCACTCGAGTTTAGAAAATTTAATTATTGCAATAACGCGCCTAAAGCAAACTACGCGTTTTTTAGTTTTTCGAGGGCCGTGAAATTCACTAAACGACGCACCTCTCTTTTATTAAGTACTTGATTGATAAGGGCCATGTATTAGTAGATTTTGTTTGGCATGGCACGCCTTAAATTATTTAACAGTTTCGTTATTTGAATTTTATTGAAATCGAAGTCATCTAAAAGGCACCCTCGAAATTAGCATTGGTACAATGTCACGGAAACCGTGCCCATAGTCCCAATGTTGTTAATCGTGCCTAAAGCAAACTACGAAGGTTTGAAGCATTAAAACTTGTATTTAATTATAAGAGGGCCATAAGTGATCGTCGTTAATTCATGGCTCGCCTCTTATTAATTTAAGAAAAATCTTCATGTTTAACGTGTCAAACCAATAGCAAGGAACTTAATTAATTTCTAATTAAACATAGGGTCTACTTGGACTCTAGGGTCTTAAAGTAAACTAATCAACCTAAAGCCCAATTACAAATATAGCTATTAACTAAAAAAAATAATTATTTTCTGAATTTTGCAGTAACGGCACTATTTACAAAATAACAGTTTTAAAAAACAAGCCGATCAATCTGAACTCAATTACAGACATAGCCATCAGCAAGAAAACGACTATTTTCAGCGTGTTACATTAACAACACTTTTCCAGAATAGCCAGCTTAAAACAGGTCAATCAACATGATTACGAGCATAGCCATTATTTTAATGAAATCGGCCACAGTCTAAATTTACACTAACAACACTTTTTCAAAACAACAAACTTTAAAACAGGCCAATCAATTTCGGCATCAATTTTCAAGGGATAGCCGCGTTTGAATCTTAAAATGAAAAGATTCCAGTGAGACGGACTCAGTTACAAACATAGCCAATGATTTCATAACAAAACTGCATGCTGAATTTCAGCACCAATCTTCAACAACAACAGCCACATTTAAACTATAACTTTAGTTCCAAAAACAGTCTTGTTTAAATCTTGTTATTAGTTTCAGAAGAAAGGTCATGCTTTGCACTTGACAAATTTCCGGAAAATGGCCATGTTATGCATTTACAAATTGCAATAACCATCAAACCAATTAACAAAATCATTACAGATTCCTTAAGTGATTATGAAAGCTAAGTGCACTAAGTTATTACAGAATTTTACTATTTTCCCTTGAGCACTGGCCCAAATGTCGATACAACTGATCAAGAACCAGTATTTCCATTAGCAGCTACTGGACAGCCTTCACAAACAGTTTCAGTCAACCTTTAACTACATTACAACCAGCAAAAAAAATGAACTGATAATGCAGCAGCAACGCAGGAAGGGGACAAAGTTTTGAAATAAGCTAAGTCTATAATTCAACAGATTTATAATATAACAAAGAGCTCCAGACAGCCTTTAATGTGAACCTATCAACACTTAACATTATGACTACTTACATAAGCTTAATATGAAGACCAGTATTGAAGCAAATTAAAGTAAAAAAATTAGTAGCAAATAGAACCAAACCATTGTGAAAAAGCAACTAAGTTCAGCTCTAACATTTAAAAGGCTAAAGGAATCAAACAGGAGCAGTAACATCAGCTCAGTAATAGTTACTAACAGGGAAACATCGACAAGAACATATACATCGTTTACACAGATTTAAGCAGTAAACATATTGTTCTTCGATAGTAATTTCAACTTGCAATTACATGGTATTCGAACATACCTATAAGCTGTGACAAACTTATCTCTGTAACAGCAACAGCAAATCGACTACAACAATAGCAGTCAATCACAGCTACTTCCAATCGATCTTCTTTTACAATTCAAAAACAATAAGGAAAAATTCTAGTTATCTCCCTCAGTTCCAGAAATCACGAGAGTATATCTATATGTCTATGTGTGCACAACTGTTTTAAAGCTGTGAGGGTATGATTCCATTCTCCCCCCTTTTAAAAAAAATGATCCCCTTTTTATATCCCAAATATTAGAATATCCCCAATTTTTTTTTTGGATTTTTTGTTTATTAAAATTCCCTCACACAATACACACTCCTCCTAACAGATTCTTCTTTTCTTTTGAATGTGCGTGACTGTCCCTCCCCCTCCAAAACAGAATTCTGTTTTAGACTTTTGAAAAATACCTTTTGCCCCCCTCGAGTTTTCCTTTTGTTTTGTTTAATTACTGTTAAGGCCTGCTAGAAGCTTCTACTGATTTCTACCCCTTTTTTCTGATTTTTAACTCTTAACGGGTCAAATTGACCCGGCCCAAACACATAGCCCAAAATTAATTTCCTGACCCAGTCCCCTTGGCTTTAATTTTCAGAGACTACTTTCGTTTGTAGCCTCTTTAAAATGTAGCCACATAGAAACAAACTGATTTATGTGACTCCTAAACAAATCAAAAACTAAAACTAAACGAAAAAAACTAAAAAAAGGAGTAGAAGATGATAATACCTAAAAGAAAACAAAAAATGGAAAGAAAAAGAGAAATAATTACCTCGGACTGAAAACCTCTTAAAACTCATGATTTTAAAACCAAAATCGAGTTCAACCGTGTGTTCTTGTTAAGAACACACGGTTAAAATTCATTTTGGTTCAAAATCGGTCACACGGTTAAAATTCATTTTGGTTCAAAATCGGTCTTCACAAAGCTCCGATTTTGACTCTTAGGGTTTCTGATTTTTTTATTTTTTTAGGGATTTTGGTTGAAATAGGTCTAGTTTTGGGACGAAGGAGTGAACGGTTGTGTTTGTGTGTGCTTGTGGATGATTTTGGGGGTGGTTTGAACGAGTAGCAGCCATAGCTGCTTAGGTTAAAGGGGGGCGGCTAGGGTTTGGGGAATTAAAGGGGTCGTTTAGGACGATGGGATTGAGNGGGGGGGGGGGGGGGGTAGGGTTAGTTTAGGACATATTTATATTATGGGGAGTTTAGTTCTGAGCCGTTGGATCTTGTTGAGATCAACGGCTCAGATGAGCTTATCCAATAAAACGGGGTCGTTTGGTAAACGGGAAGGGGAAGAGTGTGTTGGGCTAGTCCTGAAATAATCGATTGGGCCTGGTTTTAGTTTAAAACAATGGCCCAGTCCGGTTATTCTTCTTCTTTGTTTCCATTCCTTAGTTTCTTTTTATATATAGTTTTTAATTCCTCTTTTAATTTTTAAAACTAGGAGACTCTTTAATTTAAAATCCTAATTTACCTAAATATGAAATTAATCTAAATAACCATTTTTAAAAATTATAATAATGCTAGATTCTAATAATTAGGTATTAAAAATTAAGAAGAATGTAAAATGAATTATTTTTAATGATTTTTCAATTTTATAAAATCAATAATTACTAATTCAATCTTAAAAATGTAAGATAAATCCTAAATTCAATACATGATTTTTGGGTATTTTCATGAGTTAATTATTTAAAAATTAAACTAAACAATAATTAAAAATTCTAGTACATTCCTAAACAAGGCTCACAATTAATAAAAAAAATTATTTTTATTTTATTTATAGGAGTATTCCAGGCACGAAATAAATCACGTGCTCGCAAGAGGTACCCTTCACGATCTTGGTCATCAACCTCGCGATCGCAATCAAAAATTTTCTAGCAAAAATTTTACCCTTCGCGATCGCGATGAACAAATTCCCATTACGCTTCCCAAATACTTCTCAGACAGTCTGTAGTACAACAGCCATAAGCTTTTTACAAAACTCCAAATGACAAACGGTTTGATTTTTTGAAAACTAGACTCTAAGGACTACAACTTTTATTTTTGGATCATCTCCAAATTCCTTATAGATTGTAAGATATATACCTCTAAATTCGGGTCAGTGACATCAGAAATTTCCTCTACGCGATCGCGAAAATGCTTCCGCAATTGCTATTCACAATGCCCAAACATCAAATTTGCTCTTCGCGAATGCGACCCAAAAGTCCGCGATCGTGGTGCATACCCCAGTGGCCAAAAACCAACAACTAAAAATGGCCTAAAAATGATCTGAAACTAACCTGAAACTCACCCGAGCCCCTCGGGACCCCGTCCGAACATACCAATAAGTTCTGTAACATAACACAGACCTGCTCCAGCTCTCAAATCATATCAAACAACATCAAAATTACAAATCGCACCTCAAATCAAACTTAATAAACTTATGAACTTTCAACTTCTACAACTTGTGCCGAATCATATCAAATCAACCCGGAATAACCTCAAATTTTGCATGCAAGTCCCAAATGATATAACAGAGCTATTCCAACTCTCGGAATCGCAATCCGAGCCGGATATTCACATAGTCAAGTCCCGGTCAAACCTCTCAACCTTCCAAACCTTAAACTTTCCAATTTTTGCTAAAATGCATCAAATCAACCAATGGACCTCCAAATTCAAATCTGAGCATACGCCTAAGTCCAAAATCACCATACAAAGCTATTGGAATCATCAAAACACCATTCTGGAGTCGTCTATACAAAAGTGAAACTCCGATCAACTCTTACCCATCCTTCCAAATTAATCTCGATCAAAAAATCAAACTCGACCACACACGCAAATCATAATACATAACATGAAGCTACTCGAGACCTTAAGCCACTGAACAAGACGCTAATTCTCAAAACGACCGATCGGGTCTTTACAAATTATGAAACCCAAGGATCCAGTCTCCATTGCTATTTCTGAACACTCTTCCTAGTGCAGTTTCTAAAGAGGTTTTTGAAAAGGCTCCATCTATGTTTAATTTAGCAGTACCAATAGGAGGCTTTTCCCACTTGATCTTTGAACTTTAAAAAGGTTTTTTTCAGTAAAGAAGTTAAATTCTCAAGCTTGTTGAAGAACTTTTGTAGCATGTAGATCAAGGTCTAAGTTGTTGAAATTGTTGTTATTTCTCTTCTTCCAAAGGTTCCAGGTAGAAAATTTTCAATCTAAAATCATTTTTGAATTAGAAGCTTCTTTACTGTCCAAATCCATTGGCGGATTAACCAAGGCATGAAACTTATTTCCAATGGTAACGTGATCTAGTGTAGAAAGATCACCATGATTAGAATTGGTTTTCGTTTTGATATTACTCTGATTACTAGAAGTGTTGCTACTGACACTAAGAGACTGAGAAGATGACTTACTTGGCATCCCATATGGTAATTTAGTGATTGTACCTGACTGATGGATTGCCTCGTTTCCTATCCGATTGGTTCTCTTTTTCTTGGAGAAATTAACCGTCTGCCACACTTCTCCACTAATATTCTGAACATTGTTGCATTCATTTGGTTGGGGCACTGTGCTGCTTGTTAATGTAGTTGGCAAAGATGGGGTGACCTTCTAAATTTGGCACTTTGTAGCCATATGGCCTAGTCTCCCACAATTTTTACATAAAAAATTTTCACCCTCATAGTGAATATGTTGCTTGTGAAAGTCAATGAGGATGAAAGGGATAACAAGTTCATCTAGTGGCAATTCTATGCAACGTCTTGCATAACGACCTTAGAGTAGAAGATGTGCAAGCATCAACCTACCAATGGTATTCCAATTGTTTCAAGAATAATACCATCGTAGAACTCGGTTGGCAATTATAGTAGGCGAACCCGGACATCTGTTAGGGAACTATTAGCTTCCGTTGCTACAAAGTTTGGTTTCCACTGTTGTACTGATAGGAAGTGACCAAATATAAACCATGGACCATAGTGCAGTTAAACATGCTTTCTTCACAATTGAATTTAGTAATGTAGTATGCCCCTTGATCAATTAATGGGAAGTTTTCCGAGATTTCCCATAACTCTCCCGAACCCCTCGGGATCCCGTCCCAACATACCAACAAGTTCCGTAACATAATACAGACCTTCTCCAAGCCTCAAATCACATCAAACAATATCAAAACTACAAATCGCACCTCAAATCAAACTTATTGAACTTACGAACTTTCAACTTCTACAACTTGCGTCGAATCATGTAAAAGCAAACCGGAATAATCTCAAATTTTGTATGCAAGTCCCAAATGACATAAAAGAGCAATTCCAATTCTCAGAATCGCAATCCGAGCCCGATATTCACATAGTCAACTCCCGATCAAACCTCTCAACCTTCCAAACCTTAAACTTTCTAATTTTTGCTAAAATGCATCAAATCAACTGACGGACCTTCAAATCCAAATTCAGACATACGTCTAAGTACAAAATCACCATACTAAGCTATTGGAATCATCAACACAGCATTCCAGAGTCGTCTACAAAAGTGAAACTCCGGTCAACTCTTACCCATCCTTCCAAATTAATCTCGAATCATCCAAAAATCGAACTCCACCATACACGTAAGTCATAATACATAACATGAAGCTACTCGAGACCTTAAGCCACCGAACAAGACGCTAATTCTCAAAAAGACCTGTTGGGTCATTACAATTTGTGAAACCCAAAGATCCAGTCTCCATTGCTATTTCTGAACAATCCTCCTAGTGAAGTTTCTAGAGAGGTTTTTCAAAAGGCTCCATCTATGTTTAATTTAACAGTACCAATAGGAGGCTTTTCCCACTTGATATTTGAACTTTAAAAGGATTTTTTCAGTAAAGAAGTTAAATTTTCAAGCTTGTTGAAGAACTTTTGTGGCATGTAGATCAAGGTCTAAATTGTTGAAATTGTTGTTATTTCTATTCTTCTAAAGGTTCCACATAGAAAATGGAAAACTGGTTTCCCAGCTAGTAGAATGACTTGTATTCTGAATGAAGCTGTCCTTTAAGTTAATCAGCCTATGAAAGTTATTGTCGATAGATTGAGTCGGGATGCCCGTATTGTTCCAAAAGCGAGAAGATGTTGGGCAGTGTAGAAAAACATGTTGAATGTCTTCCACACTTTCCTTACAAATCGTGCAAGTGGCATCAATGTTTATTCCAATATGAGATTACAAAGCTCGACAAGGAATACGATTATGCATGCATTGCCATAGGAAGTATTTTATTTTGTTTGGGCAACAGAGGTCCCAAATCCAGTTATTATTGTTAGGAGTGTGTTTTAGATTTAATAGTTTGTAACAGGATTTTGTAGTAAAAATCCCATTGACACTAGGACTCGAGGTCATAATGTCCTTTTTAGGAGATTATTAGGTAAAAACCCCTTTACCTATGTTTTAGGATACCAATTGGATTTTATCTATTTTTCTTTTAGGATTTTGGAGGGGAGCAATGTATATTGCATGGAATGGGTAGAATAGCACTTATGGTAGTTGTGGCCAATGTAGTCCTTTCAACCATATTTAGGAAAGACGATTTTCAATGGTACAGTCTAGTGCGCAATTTGTCTATTACAAATTAGAAATCTTTAGGTTTGGGATTGTGATTAAGAATTGGGAAGCCAATATATTTACCAAACTCATAACTTAATTTTCTACCAAACAGATTTGTGAAACAAGAGGTAATTGACAAGGGACAGTTTTTTGAAAAGATAATTTTTGATTTTAAGTAATTTATGGAAAGCCCAAATTTTGACAAAAAAGGTCCATGCATGATTTTATGCATTGATCAGTTTCTTGATTTGCCTTTCCTATTAGAGTAATATCATTCGTAAACAGGATATGTGAGAAGGAAGGATAATTTGCTTTGATTGGATCCCAAAGCATAACGTCTACTTGGTGGTTAGTAGATGGTTAATGGGACGTGCGAGTAATTCAAGGCAAATGATAAAGATATATGTAGACATAGGATTCCCTTGGCGCATACCTCGACTGGAGCTAAAGAAGTTTGTTTTGGAACCATTTACCAAGATCCCTATGGAGCTAGTGCATATATAGTGTATGATTAATTTAGAAATCTTAATAAAACTGGATTGGAGAGGGCTAATGAAATACGGAAGGAAAGGTTTGAGTCTATTAGCAATAATCTTGGTAATGATCTTATAAGAAGTATTACATAAGCCAATTGGCCTGAAATTTTTGAGATTGTTTGCATTAGCAAATTTTGGTATGAGACATATATAGGTTTCATTAGTACCTGCTGGCAAGGTTTGGGTTTCAAACACATTATGACAATAATTAATAATCGAGTCACCAATAATTTGCCAATACTTTTGGTAGAAAAAGGGGTGTATACCATCTGGACCTGGGGCCTTAAAGGGTTTGAAGGAGAAAATAGCCTTAGTAACTTCATTGTTTGATAATGGCATATCAAGACTAGTTAAACCTAATGAGGTATGGCAGGTGGGGTCTTTCAGGATAGCATTCCTGTGGGTAATGGATTTGGATGTTTTAAAGGCGTTTTGAAAGTAAGTGTAGGTATGGTCTAGAATTAAATTAGGGTCTGAAATCCATTCGCCACTATCATTTCTGAAATACATAATAGCATTACGACGTTTTCTATTAGTGGCCATTATATGATAAAATTTTGTTTTGGCACCACTATCGTTTAACCAAGAAATTCTAGAATGGAGTTTCCAAAAATCTTCTTCTATTTTGAGAATATTACTATATTCTAATTGTAGTTGGGATTCTAAATCTGGTAAGAAAATACTCCTATGGTACGAGGGAGAAGATTGAATCCCATTCAATCGAGCTAATAACTTATTTTTCTTTTTGAATATCCCCCAAAAGTCTCATGTTTCCAAATACTAACTCTCTCTTTAAATACTTTTTGGGCATTAATCAGGTCGTTATTATTCCATTGCTGGACAATATTAACGAAGTCTGGGTGTCTACACTAAATTGTTTCCATTCTAAAGGGTTTACCACTGTAATTAATGTTCCTAGGAGTGAGTTGGATTAATAAGGGAATTATGATCCGAGTGAGTTTTAGGGAGGTGTATAACCACTGCCTTAGGAAATAAATTTAACCAGTTGTTATTAACAAAAATTCTGTCAAGCCTTTCTATAATTAGGCCCCTAGATTTTTCCTATGATTAGACCATGTATATTTGCAACCCTTATACCCGATCCATATGGTTACAATCATTAATACTTTTACATAAAGAGTTACTACGTCTACGATTGATGGGCTTCCCCCGAATTTGTCATTAACACTGAAGGTGTCGTTTAAGGCACCCCCTAATAGCCATGGACCTTTATAACTATCATGAATATTTGTTTTGCCATAACTCACGTCTTTTATCTAGTTTAGTACTAGCATAGATAGAAGAAAATAACCAAGTAGTATGAGTAGGAATTACCTCAACAATGGTATGGATTTCTTGGTTTCTCCTAACAAAGTTGTGGACTTTAATAGTACTAGAATCCCATAAAATTACCATTCCTCCAGCTTGTCCCTCTGCTTTGACCTCAATCATCTCAGATAAAATTATCATTCCAACAGAGCCACCATGCATGGTTTATGAGTATCGACCATTTCTCTAAAATTAATACGAAGGTTATAATTTTTACCACCTCGTATATTCCAGATGATGGTATTAGTTGGTGGATATATCATCTCTGTTTGGTTGTTGATCGAGCCATTCTCCATCCTTGCATGGAACACTGGATTCCTCCTTAGTGAGGGAACAAGTATCATTGCATGACTTCCCACTGTTGGGTCCTCTGGTGGCTTGATGTCCAATGAACATTTGTACAGGGCTGGGGGACAACTGAGAATGTGCCTCTTCTCTTGCATTTCCCTGAATAGATACACCTTTACTTTGTTTAGGCTTGAAAATTCAACTATTTCCTCTGATCCTAGCAGAATCATCTTTTCTGCATTCTCCACTTGATGGTCTTCTAGTTCTAGTACATTGGGATAGGGTGCTTGAGGAGGTGCATGGTTTGGTGGTGGTGGTGCATTGGCTTGGTTCTGGGCATGGTTTATTGCAGCTGGCCATGGCATGAAGATTGGGTTGAGGTTCGAGATCTCCCTTCGGGGGGAAGAAGGGGAGATCCATTGCCATGTTCAGTGGTTGCAAATGATTGAAATGTGGAGACAAACTACATTGGTTCCTCATGGCCTAGGCTAGGTTTGCATTCATCGTCGAGGCTAGTGGGTGGAGAATGTTGTTCAACCATACATGATTGAGGTTGTTGCTCATGGCCATGTGCATCCCCTCGGATACCAGTTGGGCTAGGAAGTGTGAATTTTGGAGTATTATCACTGTCTCTTGACCATCTAGGATCACGATGAACGATATTGCATGGCCCATTAGATCCTGCTCTATCCAAGACAGTGGTTGGTGGTCTTGAGGTAGGGGGGGGGGGTTGGATGAAGAAGATCAGTTGATTCCCTCCGTGAGTGTTCAGATTTGGTGGTGGTTGGCCATATTATATGCTCCTTGGTGTCTTAGAATTTGTACTAGTTGGAATCTTCTTCTTTGAGATATTGGTATCCTTGGCATTGTTATTGAAGGAATACTGATTTATATTAGTTATAGGGGAAATGTTGGTGGAAGAAGACGAGTTTTTAGTTGTAGAATTAGATAGGTTGTTAATGATTGGGTCTAGTTGTATGCTTTGGTTGCTTGTAGTCAATGGGATTTTAAGGGGATTTGGTGTAGTAGTAGGGCTAGGCACGTGTTGGTCTTGGCCAATTGTGCAGCCAAGGAATTCTTGTGGGACAGGTGTTGTGGGAAGCCATTCTCTTCCATGCAAGTAATTTTGTCATTATCAGAGGTATTAGAGTAGTTAACCATAGAGATTTGTAGGTCTTTACACTGTGTTGGGGTGTGTTTTTAGAGAGTTTGGTCTCTTTAGTATCACCAGTTGGTAAATAAGACATTTGCATGTTAGCTAAATTACACTCCTTCATGAAAGACACGTTGTCGTTGTTAGTGTTATGAGATGCCACGTCATAAAATTTTAAATCTAAAATCATTTTTGAGTTAGAAGCTTCTTTACTGTCCAAAACCATTGGCGGATTAACCAATGCATGAAACTTGTTTCCAATGGTAACGTGATCTAGTGTAGAAAGATCACCATGATTAGAATTGGTTTTCATTTTGATATTACTTTGATTACTAGAAGTGTTGCGACATTAAGAGACTGAGGGGTCGTTTGGTAGGCCGTATTAAGCAAAATAATTCCCGTATAAAAATTTAATCCGTTTAATATCATGTTTGGTTGGTCAATTCAATTTACTCCTACCTAATACATAGATTAGTTATACCTCATATGAGGGATTAACTAATATCAAGGAAAGGAAGGGATTACTAATCCCTGGATTAGCTATACATGGATAAGACTTAAAATTACTAAATCCAGATTTATACATTGCATAATTAATTTTTAATACAATGAACCAAACACTTGATAAAAAATAATCCCAGCACTACAATCCCTGCATTACTAATCCATGCATTACTAATCCCTGCATTACTTGTGTTTGTACCAAACGACCCTGAGAAGATGTCTTACCTGGCATCCCATATGGTAATTTAGTGATTGTACCTGACTGTTGGATCTCCTCGTTTCCTATCCGATTGGTTCTCTTTTTCTTGGAGAAATTAACCGTCTGCCACACTTCCCCACTAATATTCTGGACATTGTTGCATTCATTTGGTTGGGGCATTGTGCTGCTTGCTAATGTAGTTGGCAAAGATGGTGTGACCTTTTAAATTTGGCACTTTGTAGCCACATGGCCTAGTCTCCCACAACTTTTACATAAAAGTTTTTTACCCTCATAGTGAATATGTTGCTTGTGACTGCCAATGAGGATGAAAGGGACAACAGGTTTATTTAGTGGAAATTCTATGCAAAGTCTTGCATAACGACCTCTTAGTGTAGAAGATGCGCAAGCATCAATTTTTAATAATCTACCAATGGTATTCCAATTTTTTCAAGAATAATACTTTTGTAGAACTTGGTTGGAAATTGTGGTAGACGAACCCAGGTATCTGTTAGGGAACTATCAGCTTCCGTTGCTACAAATTTTGATTTCCACTGCTGTACTGATAGAAAGTGACCAAATATGAACCATGGACCATAGTACAGTTAAACATGTTTTCTTCACAATTGAATTTAGTAACGTAGTATTCCCCTAAATCAATTAATGGGAAGTTTTCCGAGATTTCCCAAATCTCTTGTATTTTCCTTTTAAGTAGATGGTGTTGAATCCTTTTACCAAGGAGTTTGATAATGACTGAAAACTTCCATGGTTGATAGATACGCTCCTATTCCTCCAACGAAACGAAAGGTGAATTTGATGGCCACCAACTGAGTTTGTGTTTAAAGAAACTAAACTTTCTTCTTGCGACAGTGATGGGTAGTGGCCATACAATGGAGTGTGTACATTAATTAGTGTACCATGTTCACCCGCTATTAATTTATCATTGAAGCTTGGACCAGGTTTATATGAATCTGTTTTAATGGTTTTTGATGTTGATAATGGGTAGAAAAAGTACTAAAATAATGTAAATTATCCCATATTTAATTCTTGTTTGTTTGGATTTGGATGTTAATCACATTGATTCATGTTAACGTAATGTGTTTCTATGTGTAGGAATAAGTTGAAAACAATCGGGGATGAAATCGGGAAAGGAAACAAGCCAAAACAAGAAGAAAGAAGCAAA
>MCJB01032910.1:127366-146704 GCA_002018475.1 Nicotiana obtusifolia | reverse complement strand
GAAAAAATCCGGGAAGAGAAAACGGACCGGGTCGGTCGCGGGTCAGGGTCGATCCGCGTTAGATGGATTCCTATTTATTAAATAATTAATTATTCCTATCTAACGCGGATCGACCCTGACCCGCGACCGACCCGGTCCGTTTTCTCTTCCCGGATTTTTTCAAATTTCCCTCCAAAACGTGGTGACTGATCTGAATGGTTGCAAACATTCAGAATCAGTACCTCCAACCTGGTGACTGATCTGAATGGTTGCAAACATTCAGAATCAGTGCCTCCAACCTGGTGACTGATCTGAATGGTTGCAAACATTCAGAATCAGTGCCTCCAACCTGGTGACTAATCTGAATGGTTGCAAACATTCAGAATCAGTACTTTAATGGCTATAAATACTTGATGTTTTTCCAGAATTCATACGAAAATTTTTATCCGCTATTAAACTTTCTGCTATCAAACTTTCTGTGTGATATACTCCCGTCAAGTGGTTCGCTGATTATCAGAATTGGAGTACTACTATTCTGGTAAGATAATCGTTCTATCCTGGGAGGGGATATTCCAGTAACCTCGAGTACTGTGAGGGGAATAATTTTCTTAAGGATACACTTTGAACTAAGTGGGCTCGATTATATCCTAATTTATTTCTGTTCTTCTCTAATTTTCTACTGTTTTACAGTTTCTGTTGTTATACTGTTTTACTAAGTGTTTAACAGATTAAACGTATACTGATTAATATTGCTAACAGTTGCTACATACCTTGAAATGCATAATAAAGCAAAAGTATAAGAACCAAAATAGGAAGGTGTCTCAGGGCAAAACTAATGAAAGAGCAAAATTCAATACCTTCTAGTAGGATCCCATTCAACATCTGTGGCCATAAAATGCTCGGCAGATCCATGGTTTCATGCTCATCGACATCAAAGAATTCCAACTGCCCGTTGAAACCTCTCAGTCCAGCCAAAATAAGGAAGCGACCTCCAGGTGACCAGTAGAGAGCATTAACCTGCTTTCCCTTGAGAGTTGTTAGCTTTGAAACACGGCCCGTGTTAGTGCCAGACTGCACAGAGTAGAAACTGATGTCTGGCCTAGAGTTGTCACCATGGATAACAGCAAATCTGTGAAACTTTGGCTCCCATGCAAATGCAATGATTTTGTCGATCTTGTTTTCAAGCTCCAAAACCTCAATCGGAATGTCCCGTTCTTTGATTCTGAACAGCTCAAAACCAGTGTAAGTGCTTTTCTAGTCTTCGCGTACCAGCCAACTTTGACAGCAGTCTCCATTGCTTTATCAATACATTTTGCAATCACTAACGCTGAAGAGATTCTTCTGCCTCAACTCCTCTTTGCTTGGGATTTGCACAAGACTGACCTGTCAATTTAATACATGTTTAATTCAAATGCAAATACAAGTAGTTCCTCCAAATTAGTGATGACTTGCATAAAAGTTTTAGCACAAACCCTAACATGTTGATTTCCACATTCAGGAACAAAAAGTGGAAGAATTGGATCCGCTGGCGACTAGCTAAAATCCATAACATTTTCAACATTGATAGATTTCTTGTCAATAAGAGAGAACGTCTCTGTTTCATAAATAGAGATGACATGCTTTTCTATTCTTGCAAAATATTTGTCTTCTTTACCACCACTCCACCTGAAATCATCAAAAAAAGAAAGTTAAGAAAGTAGTCCAGCCCCACTTTTCATTATATTCCTGAGGAATCGTTATGCGCTCAAGCATGCAAGAGTTTGAAAATGTTAAGTATAACTTTAACAACAGGTAGCAGAGAAGGATAAAAAGCATCTCTTACAGTAGGATCAAAGCTCACCTAAAAACTGGCCACGACACACCAGTCACACCTCCAGTTCCTCCAACTGCAAATTCATCAGCACTTCCCTTGAAATCTCTCCTCACTTTCCCAGTTCTCACATCAAAAATATTTAGCACAACCCTCTGAAAGAAATCTACATTAGAGACAATCCGGTATGGCCACAATCAGATATACAAGCACACTAAAGCTCAGACTTACATGAGTGTCACAACGGTTACTTGGTTCGTGGCTGCTGTATGTCACCAGATATCTCTCACTAGGGGAGAAATCAATCAGCTTTACCTGAATTTAAAGCCAGCATAGGTAAGTCACAAAAAACCTGCAAAGGATCATTAGAAAATAAACATAAACTAACCTGTGGATGTGCATAGCACATCAGATGGTTGAAAGTGGTGGCACCACCCCAAATTGCAGCACCTTGTCTGTGAACTGTTGCCAAATATGTTCCCAGAGGGGACCATCGAACAAAAATCTCAGTCCAGAACTGCACTCAAAGAGAAATCATTAGCAATAGTTTAGTACTTACCCAATCTGCATAAAAGAAATAAATATCTTTTAAAGAAACAGTTTCTGTACAAGACCCATTTTGAATATGAAATATGAGACACTAAACAGTACAAAAAAAAAAACCATGAAAGGACAGCTAAATGAGCACAAAGAGAAAATAAGTTCACTTACAGAACATCTATAAACAAGCTCAGGCTTCAATTGTCTCGCATCATTCCAGAGGACCTCGGTGTCATTGCCAGCTCGAATCACAAACTAGTCTCTAGTTTTCTCATCACTAAGCCACTGTTACAGATTCTCCTGCCAGGATACAAACATCTCAATGTTAGTAGATGAATGGAAAACTAACATTTAAGACACATAAGTAAACTGCCAAGAATTGAGAGAAGATATTTCGCTTTTACTTAGTACAAAGATTCAGATTAGTCAAAATAGAACTAGACAAATCAAGGTGGGGGTGAAAGAGGGCAAAGAAGGTGTGTGAGAGAAAGAATTCTAAAAGGAGAGAAGATTTCGTGTCACGTCGTCCACAACCTCTTGCCCAATCCATGCTTTCTGCTTTCCTAGTATTACAGCCCTTTGTGCAGGAAGGTGTAGGAGCGAAGCCAATCTTGCCCCTTCTTCCACTAGTCTTAGAGTAGGAACTGGGAAAGAGTAACCGAGAAAAGGCAAGAAAGAAGGAAGCTCTTAGCTCTCCTTTTGACTTTAGTTACGGGCTTACATGCTTCTTTCCTTCCGTCGCGAGTTCAACTCCCAGTATCAAGTTAAATGTAGAAGAGAGACTTCGTAACTCAGGAAAGGAGTAAGAAACTTAAGACCGGAAGAGGTTGAGACCAGATAAGCGGCAAGAAGAGCATCTGAAATAAGAGCAGAGTCTGTCACGTGCAGCCTACTCTCTTCGCTCCCCTCATCTTATCCCTCCTTTCTTTCATAAGGCAAGGCCTTTAGACTAGCCCTCTTCTGGAAAGAGATTCTATAGAATCAGAGTCATTCAAAGAGCCTTTTTTTTATTTTTATTTTGTGTGTGTCAACTATTGATTCTATGCCATCAAAGCATGCTAACAACAGAAATGCAAGTACATACAACTGCGGTAATGCCGCATCGTTGATAAAGAACCTTGCAATCCCCAGCTTTGTCCCCTGCTTAAAGTTCATTGGCATATTCCCCTTCCCCTTCGATTCCCAAAAGTTGATTTAATAGGCTTCCTTTATAGATTCAAAAAGCTTCTTTCCCGCGACAATATTTGGACACTAAGGTTAGTTTCCATAGGGCGAAGCGACAACCCCATTCATTCATTCTAACAACCAACTTATTGCCCTATTTTATTTAGTCTCTATAACTACAGAGACCCGTACATTCAAAGATAGTTCTAGCTTATCTCTTTCTAAAGAAGTCTGAGCTCCTTCCCATGCTAAGAGCCTTTCTAAACTCTTGAACTTAAGAGAGGCTTCTTTTCAAGCTGAGTAGAAATATCGTATAAAGAAAATGACAAAACAAATATCACACGGATATGAAATCTCATTCTCATATATCATATATATATATGAACACTGATGCTCGAATCATCTCGAATCCGATTTAACAAAGCGAAAGCCAATAGCTTCGTTATAGTGACTCCGTTCCAGCTCGAATTTGGAAAACGAATCTCTCAGTTGGCAAGGAAATTCGGGACCCATAGTTCCCTTGTAACTTGATCATGAGCGAATTTGTTAATGTTGCACCTATGAAGTATGAAAAGTGCCAAATATTAGAAATTACTTGGGGAAGGAGAAGCGAGAACCACTTAAATGGAGGAATCGAAGAAGAAGAAGGAGGAAGAAGAAGAAAAAGAAGGAGAAGAAAAAAAAAAGAAAAGGAAGAGAGAAGAAAAAAAAGGGAGAAAAAGAATAAATAGTACCAAATAGTAACAGTTGGGAATTTCACATCATCTTTTCAATATATTGAAATTAAATCATAAGGGTCAAGAGAAGGCAGTGGTTTTGGTTCATCTAAGTCCTACCATAGCACAAAGTAAAAAAATTAATATTCCCCTGGGAAAAAATTAACTAATCCGAATCCACGCTCATAGTCATAATACCATAGCAATACTAGCTCAAGCTAAGGAGCAAGAGAAATTCCTACAGTGCATTATCAATGGAGGTCATGCATCTGGTTCATTTTTGTATAAACTTATTAAGGTAGCCTATTTGATCAGTAGTAGCCTAAATCAATGACCTTCAGATTGGCATAAAGAGCACAATAGCACCATCACGGCTACAACGCATGGAACTGTATTCATATTACTTCCTCAACAACTTTACTGTTCAACATAGGATTTTCTGCTCTTTACATCATCCAACTTCCAAATAAAACTCTTCCATAATGAGAAAGTAAAAAGAATACTAATAGATGCTATAATGAAGTTGCATATTTCTTGAACAAGATTTACTCAAGTTCTACTTTCTTCTAGTCCTAACTCCTACTTATGAATACGAGAGGTGCTAATCAATATCTTAGTAAATAGAAATCAATAGACAACAATTTTTCGAGTAAATCATTACTATATTTTACCATCACCAACTACTCCTACTACTAAAACATACCAAATCCCACAGTTGCCGGGATCAAATATATGAATCTTCTAGATCCCTTTCGCTTACAAAGAGGGCAAAAGCAAGCCTAGTAGCAAAAAGACGAAAGCAGTACTCAGCCAAGTCATCGGAAGACCATGAAAATGGGAAAGAATCAGAATGTGCCTTGAATTCAGTAATAGGCTGCTGCTCAAGTGGGACCGGGTTGGTAAAGGGTTGTTATTTCTAAAAGATGAAAAGAGTATATTTGGAATTAATCTTTGGTTATGAAAATGGTGGATTTTAAGATGATGGGTGATGAACAAGGAAAAGAGAAAGGTGGGTTTTGTGAGAATGGTTTTAGGGAGCGAAGAACTATACCCTGTTTGGCCAATTACGTAATTAGCAGATTTTAAGATGATATGTTGATGATGAAACTAAATTCTTTATCATAGAAAATCACGTAATCAGCAGAATTACAACTCTCGCACAATATAGGAAAGAATAAATATGCATATCCAGGAATATGCACACATCAGACTGCAACCAATATTTTTAAAAACAAAAGCTGTACAAGTTAGGTAGATAAAGTCTTACAATAGAATCCAATCACTGCCCCAATTAGTTACCCACAAACGAATGAATATGCTGCTCAATTTGGTAATCAGTAACCTTTACTAAACCCCTTCCATGATAGTAATTGACCTCGATTAGAATTCAACAAACAACTCTCCGAGAAAAATATAATTTGAAGAATAGCACGATGAGTAGCAGCAAGATTCCGGCTATAAACTTCCAGAAGAGTCGGCTTCTAGGAATAGCATTCCTAAAAGAGCTCCATAAGTCTCAATTTTTTGATCCACTTTGTCAGTGCTCTACCTCTTGTTGTGAACCACTTTACGAATTTTAACCTTCTTTTGAGCTCTCTTACAAAGTTACTAAATGGACCATCAGTGAATCCATAAAAAAACTAATAATTACATCTACTATATGGTGGAGCAAATCAACAATAGTATGGATATCATTACGAAAATTTCTCCTGTTAGCAGCAGCCTCACGCTCAAGCGTAATGATACAATAAATCAGGCAAATTACTCAGTTGTCTTTCAATTGATTTTGTTGCGAATGGCTACTACCGTGAAAATGGCCGCTACTACGAACTTTGCTGCTACTTTCTCCGTTGTTCCGTCTTTTCTGTCACACCGCTTGCTCTGCAACTTCCCATACAAGCTCAATAATGTCCGTCTCTTACTGAAGACTTTCTACATCGCTGCAGTTGAAAAGCTTCTTGATTTTTAAAAATCTTCAAGTATGTGCTTTTGTGGTTATCTTTAGAAATCAATCTTATGTATTAATTTCGACAGTTGTGTGATTCTATCACTTCTAGCTTCTTTACTATAACCACCCGCCCGGTCGTTTTGAGAATTAGCGTCCTATTCGGCGGCTTAAGGTCTCGAGAAGCTTCGTAATGTGTATTATGACTTACTTGTGTGATCTAAATTGATTTTCAGATAATTCGGGATTTAATTGAAAGAACAATTCTTATTTTTTGAAGTTTAAATGAAAAGAGTTGACTGAAATTTGAATTTTTATGTAAATGACTCCGGAATGGAATTTTTATGGTTTCAATAGCTTTGTATGATGATTTTGGACTTAGGCATGCCTCCAGATTTGGATTTGAAGGTCCGTAGGGTAATTTGAAGCATTTCGATGAAAATTAGAAAATTAAAGTTTTGGAAGGTTGAGAGGTTTGACCGAGAGTTGACTTTGGTGATATTGGAGTTGAATTTTGATTATGAGAGTTGGGTTAGCTCATTTATTTCATTTGGAACTTGCATGCAAATTTCGGCGTCATCACGGGTTGATTTAATATGTTTCGGGACAAGTTTTAGAAGTTAGAAGATTTAGAAATTTATAAGTTCGATTCGTGGTGTGATTCGTAGTTTCCATGTTAGTTGATGTGATTTGAGATCTTGAGCGGGTCCGTGTTATGTTATAGGATTGGTTGGTATATTTGGATGGGGTCCCGAGGGGCTCGGGTGTGTTTCGGATGAGCTTCGGATCAATTGGAGCATTTTTGGGAGAGGCTAGTTTGGGCTGAGTTCTAGTTTGGTCGCACCTGCGGACCATTGGGCACGGGTGCGATTGTCACAGGTGCAAAGATGAAGGCGTATGAGCGATAAAGGCTCGGCTTGGCAGTCTTAGTAGATGCGAAAATTGGTGCGCTTCTGCGGCTCTGCAGAAGCGACATATTGAACGCAGTGGCAAGGTGGAGCGCAGAAGGATTTGGGCATTGCGCACCTACGGTTTCGCAGAAGCGGAAGAATGTCCGCAGATGCGAAAGGGCATCTAGTCAGTGGGCTTCGCAGGCGCGGTTCTTTTTTCACAAAAGGTGCGAGCAGGCCTGGCCAGACTCTATATTGTCGAGGGTTTTTGAAGATTTATTCATTTTTGGGGTTGTACACCTCGTTTGTGGAAGATTTTTTGTGGGTTTTTCAAGCAACTCATTGGGGTAAGTGTTCTCTAGCCGAGTCTTATTATATTTCATGAATCCATTGCTACTTTCATCATTTAATGAGTGAATTAAGTTGGAAATTTGGGGAAAAATTGTAGAAATATTTCAAAATGTAAAATGATGATTTGAAGGACGAATTGATATCAGAATTTGGTAATTTTGGTATAGTTGAACTCGTTATCGAATGGAAGTTCGAATTTTATAATTTTGGTCGGGTTTTCACTCGAGAAGGTTATTTTAAAGTAACGGTCTAGCTTCTTTGAGGTAAGTATCTTGCCTAACTTTGTGCGAGGGAACTACCCCTTAGGATTCGAATCTTTTGTGCTAATTGTGTCATGTGAAGGCCGAGTACACGAGGTGACGAGTACGTGTCCGGACTTATTTGTGGAAATTTGATGGTCTAGTGCTCTTAGGTTCTTATGTCCATTAAATATAAAGTTGTTTTGTCATGTTAAATTCCTCATTTACTAAATTCACCTTTACATACCTTAATTGGAATTAATTGCTTCATGTTCTACCCTTATTGCCGATTAAACTCTTATGTGCGTTAACTGAAGTTGTTGCCTCTTTATCTTCATGCTATCTTTCCACAATTGCTTAACCTTAATTGAAATCATTGTTATATTTCTGTAACTGAAATCATTATTATCTCTTCCGTAATTTCTTAGCCTTAATGGAAGTTTGTTACCCCTTTCATTGTTGACGTATTCTTATTTGGAGTCATTGATTTATGCTATCATTCTTGTTGTCAAATTGCACTTTCGTGGAATCATTGTTACACATTACCTCTCCCTTGTTGAACTATTCTTGTTGAGACTATTATTTCCCTGATGTGTCTTTCTCTGTGAGTCCGTTCTTTTGTTTCTTTGTGTTCTGAAGTTCTTGTGTTGATTTACTTGTCGTATTCTCGTGTTATTATTATTGTTGTTGTTGTTGTATTATGTGTTTTGGGCCGAGGGCTATACGTGATTGTGACATTGAAATTGTTTTGAGTAAATGTTGTGGCATGTGGGCACAGATGGTGAAAGTCATTTATTTGAAATTGTTATGTGTTTGCACGAGGTTTCTGCAGTGCGGTTGTCATTGTGTTGCACGAGGTTTCTGCGGTGCGGTTATTATTGTGTTGCATGAAGTTTCTTCGGTGCGGTTGATATTTTGTTTGCACGAGGTTTCTGTTGTGCAGTTGTTATTGTGTTTCATGAGGTTTCAACCGTGCTGTTGTTATTGATATGCATGCGGGTGGTATAAGGCGTGGGTGTTGAAATGCATGCGGTGAGATAAGTTGGGCTTGAAACGCGTTGCTAACAGGGGACCTACTAGAAGCCATGCGGTGTGATAAGGTGGGCTAAAACACGGGATGCTATTTCGAAAAAATGATTTTCAAAAACTAAATATAAAGGCTCTCGCGGTGATATAAGGAAAATTGTGATTCATTTACAATTTGCGACTATGAGGCAGTACCTCAGGAGTGCTCTTGTTGTCATTTCTCCTTTTCTGTGCACTTGTCTTTGATTATTGTTTTCCTTAGCATACTATTAATTGCTTTCCTCAGTGTTGCACTATTCGCTCAGCTCTGTGTAGCTAGTCTTGTTGTGTTGTTCGCTGCTTCAAACTTCATTGCTGCTTCTGTTACACCGTACATTTTGTGGTGATTGTTGCTTATGTTCCATTCATTGACTCTACTCTTATTTGTTGACTTGAATTATGGTAGAACACTTGCACAAAAATACACGTAGTTAAAATCACCCATATCGGTTTTAATCCTGACGACATTAACCATTATACATACTCTTGTCTCCTTGCCTTCTGTGTGAGGATTGTTCTATTAGCACGTGAGTCGTCCGTATGGTAGGAGTGGTAATGTGGGCACAAGATGCCAAGTGATTAAGGTTCACGAATTGGGACCCGTGAGCTATGATTATGAGGTTCAGTACCTCGTGGAAATGCTTGAACAGATTTGGTGTGAAAGCGGTTATTCTCATTGAGTTGTTGCTGGTTTTCCATTTAATTGGTTTCCTCGAACTTTGACTGTGATTAATTACTCTACAGCATTATTACCTGACTACTTCATGTTGCATATTGTGGTTACTAGTGTATTATTGCAAGTATTGTCTCGTATTCCTTATCCTGCTTAGCTTTATATTAATTTTGTCTCTCTGTTAGCTCATCTACACACTTGTTCAGGTTGTTTAGTCCGGTAGGTGTCTTGACGGTCCCTCGCCACTACTCCATCGAGGTTAGTCTTGATACGTATTGGGTACCGCTATGGTGTACTTACTATACTTTTGCATATTTTTGTGCAGATCCAGGTGCCTCGGTTGTTGTTGATTATTAGCTGTCTGGTCGAGCTGTGGAGACTCAAGGTAAACCTGTCGTCGTGTTCGCAGGCCTCAGAGTCGCCTTCTGATAATTTCATTGTAATGTTTAATTCCATCTGAACAGTTGTATTTCGGGATTTTCTAGCAAGCTCAGTAGAGCGTATGACTTGTACTACTGTTTTTGGGAATTGTAATTTGTATAAGATTTTTATCTCGTACTTTTTATTTGATGGTTGAATTCTTCTAATTATTTAGTAAGTATTAGGCTTACCTAGTCTTAGAGACTAGGTGCCGTCAAGACATCCTACAGAGGAAAATTGGGGTCGTGACAAGTTGGTATCAAAGCTCTAGGTTCATGGATGCTTCAAGTCATAAGCGAGTAATAGTAGAGTCCTACGGATTAGTACAGAGACAATTGTACTTATCTTCGAGAGGCTACAAAACTATTAGGACAATTTCACTTCTTTCATTCCTATTGTTGTTGATCTCGGAGTTTGAACCTTGCTATTTTATTCTCTCACAAATGGTGAGGACATAAGCTGCAGTTACTGACAACACTGCCCTCAGAGCCGGCATTGCTAGGGGCCAGGGTAGAGGCAGAGGCAGAGGACGAGGAGAAGCACGTGCTACAGCTAGAGCACCTATTAGATCATTCGTTGAGGAGCCGCTAGTAGCTCCTGTTGGGGGATAGGTACCGAAGGTGCATATGGTTACGCCAAGAATTTAGGAGACTTTAGTATAGTTTCTGAGCATGTTTGGTACATTGGCTCAGGCGAAAAGTTGATTTTTCCCGCACCAGCTACTTCACAGATCGGGGAAGGAGCTCAGACTCCCGCCGCACGTACTCCAGAGCAGCGAATCCACGTTGTTCAGTTTCCAGGTGTCATGCCGACACACACCTATTGTCTTAGTTTAGCCCGTGGTTAGAGCAGCAGCATATGAGGAGTAATAACTTAGACTTGTGAAGTTCAAGAAGTATTACCCTCCTACTTTCGGTGGTTTGGCTTCAGAGGATGCGCATGGGTTCCTAGGGGAGTGCTGCTGTATTCTCCGCACTATGGGTATTGTGGAGACGAGTGGAGTTGCTTTTACTATGTTCCAGCTTAAGAGAGCGGCATATTAGTGGTAACGAGCGTATAAGTTGAGTAGTCCGGCCGACGCAGCTTCACTTTCATGGGTTTAGTTTTCAGAGGTGTTCTTGGGGGAGTTTGTTCCCCAGACCCTTCAGGATGCATGGCGCGTGGAGTTTGAGCAGCTATACCAGGGCACTATGTCAATGTCAAAGTATGTCGCTATATTCAATGAATTGTCCAGACATGCACCTACATTGGTTTCTACAGTTGGAGAGTGAGTCCGCAGGTTCATTGAGGGGCTCAGTCATGATATCCGGTTCAGCATGGCTCGGGAGTTGGAGTTGGATGTTCTATTATAGCAGGCGGTAGAGATCGCTCGCCGATTAGAGGACATGCGGGACCAGGAGGGAGAAGTCATGCTGGGTCAGGAGGTAGAGGACAAGGAGGCTAAGAGGCCTCGTAGACTGGAGAGACCTATTGTTCCTATTTTGTAGGCAGGGTACGACATGGTAGAGGTTTTGTTGGGTTAGCCAGTTTAGTTTGCAACTTCAGGTTTTGCACGGTGTTTCAGGTACCCATGGGTCTCAGGGTTCGCGTACCGTATAGCTTTCACAGCCACCTCAGTAGAGAGGTTACTTTGAGTGGCAAAACACTAGCCACATGGTGAGATACTGTCCCAGACTCCAGAAAAATGTGTCACAGCGGGGTATTCAAGATATTAGTTCTGCTTCAATTGCTGATATCCCTGCATTGCCAGCTTGAGATGCAGGTTAGGCGAGTATTGAATGCCTAAGAGGGGGAGACCTGGCCCGTTGATGTGTTTTCTACTGTAGGGCTGAGGCCGCTACATCAGATGATTTCGTATAGTTATGGTTTTGACTTGTCATAGAGGAGCATCATTCGTATCTTGTTCTGATTCTGCTTATCAGGGTGAGTCCTTTTATTTTACTTCACATATGGGTGAGTTTTGTGATCTTATACTCTACTTATGTGCTTACCTCTGGTGGGAGATTCTATAGTGGTAGCCCGTGTCTATCGTTTTGTTTTTATTCATTATTGGGAGTTATGAGACTATAAGTGACTGTTATCCAATATGGTAAGTTCTTATGCGATTTCTAATTGATTGGTTACGATTTGTGATTTAGATGCTCTACCAGGGTAATAGTTCAGCATCTGTTGTGATTTTGTTAGCGGAATTGAACTAATGGAAGGTTTCGGTTGGTATGATGTTCATTCTACTTGCGATTTAGAGCTGAGGATGGGATCCTCGCGTTTTCATGTGATTTGATATGTTTAAGCTGGGATACGAGCGACGATGGAGTTATATCAGGATGAGATCCTTGTGATTTATTCATATGCTTCGATTTTCCCTTTGTGAAATTGATTCGTTGTCTATACTGATAGGGAGTGGTGCCTGTCAGGCTTGTTTGATAGTTCTCTTATGTGTTTCTCCTTACATATTTCGTCATGTTCGTGCGGTGCTTATTGAGTTTTAGCTTGCGAGGTATGTGCCCTGGTGGCGTTAGATGTGGCTTGTCGGTCCAGGTGAATAGTTACGAGGTCTTCATGTTTATTGCATCGTTATTAGTGTTTTGAAGGTTTGAATTAGGTTTCTAACGGATATGAGGCTAATTGTCGGTACTGGATTGATTATGGGCTACTACTGTGGCTAGAGTTGTTGTTTAAGACATATGTGTGATGTGTTACGTCGTGTGGTTGCACCTGGTGGGTGTAGGCATAAGTTGTTGTAGCTGGTTGAGGTTGGTACCGTGTGTTGATGTAGGAATCAGAACTTTTGAAAATGATTGGATGGTGAGAAATTTGGTTATAAGGTTTTCCAATGTGGGTAGAAGGAATAATATTCAGTTGAGATGGTATTGTCGGGCCTATGTGGATTGGGGTGATGTGGAGTCACCCGCAAGTATATGTATGATAAATACATTCTATGATTTGATGACCTCGGAGTGGTAGGACGAACGTTTGTTTAAGAGGGGAAGAATGTAATGACCCGACTGGTCGTTTTGGGAATTAGCGCCCCGTTCGGTGGCTTAAGGTCTCAAGAAGCTTCGCAATATGTATTACAACTTGCGTGTGTGGTCGAGATTGATTTTGAGATGATTCGGGATTTTTAACTTAAAGAACGATTCTTATTTTTTGAAGCATAAATGAAAAGAGTTGATCAGAATTTGACTTTATGTGTAAACGACTCCGGAATGGAATGTTTATGGTTTCAATAGATTAGTATGATGATTTTGGACTTAGGCGTGCGTCCGGATTTGAATTTGGAGGTCCGTAGAGTAATTTGAAGCATTTCGGCAAAAATTAAAAAATTAAAGTTTTGGAAGGTTGAGAGGTTTGACCGAGAGTTGACTTTGGTGAGATCAGGGTGAATTTCGATTTTGAGATTTGGACTAGCTCCGCTATGTCATTTGGAACTTGCATGAAAAATTTGGCGTCATTCCGGATTGATTTGATATGTTTTGTCGCGAGTTTTAAAAGGTAGAAGATTTGGAAATTTATAAGTTCGATTCATGGCGAGATTTGTAGTTTCGATGTTGTTTGATGTAATTTGAGACTTCGAGCGGGTCCGTGTTATGTTATAGGATTGGTTGGTATATTCGGACGGGGTCCTCCGAGAGGCTAGGGTGAGTTTGGGACGAGCTTCAGATCAATTGGAGCATTTTGGGTGAGGCTGGTTTGGGCTGAGTTTTGGTGTGGTCGCACCTGCGGACCACTGGGCGCGGGTGCAATGGTCGCAGGTGCGAAGATGAAGGCGCAGAAGCAAGAAAAGTTGGGCTTGGCATCCGCAGAAGTGAAATATTGGACGCAGGGGCGAGCTGGAGCACAGAAGCAATTTGGGCATTGTCACCTGTGGTTTCGCAAAAGCGGAAGAATGTCCGCAGGTGCGATAGGGCAGCTGGTCAGTGGGCTTCGCAGGCGCGGTTCTTTTGTTGCAAAAGCGACACCGCGAAAGCGGCTAATTATGTCGCAGTTGCGACCAGACCTGGGAAGACTCTATATTGTCGAGGGTTTTGAGGATTTATTCATTTTTGGAGTTATAAACCTCGGTGTTGGGAGATTTTTCGTGGGTGTTTCAAGCAACTCATTGGGGTAAGTGTTCTCTACCCTAACCTTGTTATATTTCATGAATCCATTGCTATTATCATTATTTAATTAGTGAATTAAGTTGGAAAATGGGGAAAAAATTGTAGAAATCTTTCAAAAAGTAAAATGATGATTTGAAGGACGAATTGATAACGGAATTTGATAATTTGGGTATGGTTGAACTCGTTATCGAATGGGTGTTCGGATTTTATAATTTTGGTCGGGTTCCGAGGTACGGCCCGGGGTTTGACTTTTGGGTCGACTTTTACTTCTTGTTAAAGATCGAAGCTTTATTATCCAGAATTATTTTCTATGATTTTTATTTATGAATTGAAGTTATTATGGTTAGATTTGAGCTTTCCGAAGGGTGTTTCAATCGAGAAGGTCATTTTAAAGTAACAGTCTATCTTCTTTGAGGTAAGTATCTTGCCTAACTTTGTGTGGGGTAACTACCCGTTAGGATTCGAGTCTTTTGTGCTAATTGTGTCATGTGAAGGCTGAGTATGCGAAGTGACTACTACGTGCCAGGACTTATTTGTGGAAATTTGACCGTCTAGTGCTTTGAGGTTCTTGTGTCCATTAAATATGAAGTAGTTTTGTCATGTTACATTCCTCATTTGCTAAATTAGTCCTTACGTGCCTTAATTGGAATTTATTGCTTCATGTTCTACCCTTATTTCCAATTAAGCTCAATGTGCCTTAACTGAAGTTGTTGCCTCTTTTATCGCCATGCTATCTTTCCGTAATTGCTTAACCTTAATTGAAATCATTGTTATCTTTCCGTAATTGAAATCATTTTTATCTCTTCCGTAATTGCTTAGCCTGAACGGAAGTTTGTTACCCCTTTCATTATTGACGTATTCTTATTTGGGTCATTGATTCATGCTATCTCTCTTGTTGTCGAATTGCACTTTCGTGGAATCATTGCTACACATTACCTCTCACTTGTTGAACTATTCTTGTTGAGACTATTATTTCCGTATTGTGTCTTTCTTTGTGAGTTCGTTCTTCCATTTCTTTGTTTTTTGAAGTTCTTGTTTTGATTTACTTGTCGTATTCTGGTATTATTATTATTGTTGCTATTGTATTCCGAGTTGTTGGGCCGTGGGCTATACGTGGTTGTGACATTGAAACTATTTTGAGAAAATGTTGTGGCATGTGGGCACAGATGGTGAAAGTCATTTATTTGAGTTGTTATGCTTTACGCATATGTGTTTTGTTGAGAAAATTGTTATGTGTTTGCACAAGCTTTCTGCCGTGCGGTAGTCATTGTGTTGTACGAGGTTTCTACCATGCGGTTGTTATTGTGTTGCACAAGGTTTCTACAGTGTTGTTGTATCTCACCGCATGTGGTGGTATAAGGTCTGAGTGTTGAAAGCATGCAGTGAGATAAGATGGGCTTTAAACGCGTGGCTAGTAGGGGAACTACAAGAAGACATGTGGTGTTATAAGGTGGGCTGAAATGCGGGATGCTATTTCGAAAAATAATTTTGAAAAACTAAATATAAAAACTCCCGCGGTGATATAAGGAAAGGTTTGATTCATTTACGATTTGAGACTACGAGGCGGTACCTCGAGGATGTTCTTGTTGTCATTTCCCCTTTTATGTGCACTTGTCTTTAATTGTTGTTTTCCTTAGCATACTATTAATTGTTTTCCTCCATGTTGCACTATTTGCTCAGATCTGTGTAGCTAGTCTTGTTGAGCTGGTTTCTGCTTCAAATTTCATTGCTGCTTCTGTTACACTGTACATTTCGTGGTGATCGTTGCTTATGTGCCATTCATTAACTCTACTTATTTTTTGACTGGAATTATGGTAGAACACTTGCACAAGTATACACGTAGTTAAATCACCCATATCAGTTTTAAAAGGTGAATCCTGACGACATTAATCATTATACGTACGCTTGTCTCCTTGTCTTCTGTGTGAGGATTGTTCTATTAGCACGTGAGTCGTCCATGCGGTTATGAGTGCTATTGTAGGCACAAGATGTCAAGTTATTAGGATTCATGAATAGGGACCCGTGTGCTGCGATTATGAGGTTCGGTACCTCATGGAAATGCTTGAACATATTTGGTGTGAAAGCGGTTGTTCTCATTGAGTTGTTGCTGGTTTTCCATTTATAGGGTTTCCTCGGACTTAGACTGTGATTAGTTACTCTACAACATTATTATCTGATTATTTTATGCTGGATATTATTGTTACTAGTGTATCATTGCAAGTATTGTCTCTTATTCCTTATTTTGCTTAGCTTTACATTAATATTGTCTATCTGTTAGTTCATCTACACACTTATTCAGGTTGTTTAGTCGGGTAGGTATCTTGACTGTTCCTCGTCATTACTCCACCGAGGTTAATCTTGATACTTACTGGGTACCGCTGTGGTGTACTCATACTACACTACTGTACTTTTTTGTGCAGATCTAGGTGCCTCGGTTGTTCTTGATTATTAGCTGGCTGGTCAAGCTGTGGAGACTTGAGGAAAACCTACCGTCGCGTTCGCAGGCCTCGGAGTCACCTTCTGATATTTTTATTATACTGTTTAATTCTATCCGAACAGTTGTATTTAGAGATTTTCTAGCAAACTCAGTAGAGCTTATGACTTATACTACCGATTTTGGGAATTGTAATTTGTATAAGCTTTTTATCTTGTATTTTTCATTTCATGGTTGAATTCTTCTAATTATTTAGTAACTGTTAGGCTTATCTAGTCTTAGAGACTAGGTGCCGTCATGACATCCTACAAAGAGAAATTGGGGTCGTGACATTTACTGAATTTGAGAATGGTGACTAAGTTTGTTAAATGTCCTCTATTATTTTGTGTTATATTTTGACTGTTTGAGTAACACTACCTTGACAGCAACATTTAACTCTTTTGTTTATGAACCACCCATAATGTTGCAATAATTTTTTATCCGCATTTATGCAGCTATGCTCATGTAACAATCTGACTGGTCGTTTTGATTTCTAGCGCGTCATTCGGTGGTTTGAGGCCTCGAGTAGCTTCACTTCAGGTATTATGACTTGTGTTTGTGGTCAGGATTTAATTTTGAGAAGTTTGGGATTGATCTGGAAAGAAAATTCTAATTTCGGAAGCTTTGAGTTGGAAGAATTGACTAAGGAATGACTTTTAAGTAAACGACCTCAGAATCGGGATATGAAGGTCCCAACAGGTTCGTATGATGATTTCGGACTTGAGCGTATGTTCGGGTTGAGTATCGAATCACCCGGGAGCATTTCGGCGCTTATTATGGAAGGATGGTATTTTGAAAGTTTAAGAAATTCTTAAGTTTGACTTGAAGTGGATTTTAATGTTATCGATGTTCGTTCGGGATTCCGAGCCTCGAAGTAGTTTCTCCATGTCATTTATGACTTGCGTGCGAAATTTTAGGTCAACTGGACTTGATTTAATAGGTTTCAGCGCCAAATGTAGAAGTTTGAAGTTATAAAGTTTATTAAGCTCGAATTGAGGTGCAATTCGTGGTTTTAGCGATGTTTGAAGTGATTTGAAAGCTCGACTAAGTTCGTATTATATTTAGGACTGGTTGGTATATTTGGTCAAGGTGCTGGGGGCTTCCGGTGGATTCCGGATGGTTAACAAATTGCTTTTGGCCTTATGAAAAGGCTGGTGGCAGCATATTTGGTGTAACCGCACCTGCGAGGTTTTGGCCGCAGAAGTGGCACTGTGGACGCAGATGCAGTCCTGGACAAGCTGGCAAAGGGCCGCAAATGCGGATCTAGGGGCGCAGATGCGCATCCGCAGAATCGGAGAAGGCATCGCAGAAGTGGGGCTAGGCCTTTGATGCTGGATCGCAGGAGCGGTCACGGCTCCGCAGAAGCTAGACCGCTGGAGCGGCTAGGGCGCCGTAGAAGAGTGACAGCAGGAGCGGGTTTTTGTCCACAGAAGCGGACTTGGCTGGGCTTGATGGAATGCCGCACCTGCGATGGGAATATCCGCGGGTGCAGAGCCACAGGTGCAACTAGTGAACCGCAGATGCGAAAAATCGTCGGGGCAGAAGGTTCTTTTAAAAACGGGATTTGGCCCATTTTCTCTCATTTTTACTTGGTTGGGGCAATTTTAGAGAGCTTCAAGGGGAGATTTTCATCAAGCAACACAAGGTAAGTGATTCTCACCTATTACAAGTTAAATACATGGTTTATATAAGGATTTAAACATGAAAATTAGTAGAAATTGTGGGGTTTTTAATAGAAAATCTAAAATTGATATTTTTGGATTTGACCACGAAATTGAATGTGGAATTGAAAATAAATTATATATTTGAGTTCGTGAGGCAATCGGTAAAGTTTATCTTTGAAATTTTTAGAATCCGGGCACGTGGGCCCGAGGGTTATTATTTTTTTTTTCAAGCGGAGTTGGGAAATTATTTAAAATGATTAATTATGGATATTAGAATATATTTCGACTGGTTTGCACGTTGTTGTATTGGATCGACGGGCTTTGATTTGAGGTATTAGAGAGGCTTTGGAGCTGGTTTTGGAACTTCGGAGCGAGATAAGTCTCCTGTCTAACCTTGTAAGCAGGAAACTACCCCCAGGTGATGTAATTGTTATGTGCTATTAGTTGTGGGTGCTACGTACATACGAGGTGACGAGAGTCCGTACGTAGCTAAAGCATGTTATGTCTGGGTAAAATTAGGACTTTACCATACAATATTTGAAATATTTGAACTCATTCTGCTAGCTTAGTTAATTGAAATTATTATTGAACTTGATTTAGAAATATACACATATATATTAGGCTGAGCCTTATTACCTTGAGTGGTTGGCAAGTTATGTGAGAAAAGGCAGAGGCTATACTCACCTTGTGTTCATATACTATATCATAAGCTCATGTCTCATAATTTGATAATTCCTTTTCTTTCTTGTGGAGCGGGCCGAACGCCTCGGCAAGATTATGTACCGCACTCTAATGGGAGCAGGCCGTTCGCCTCGGCAGGATAATAGATGCATCTATGGTTCGTGTCGCTCGACCCTCAATAGTGTACACGATATGATGGGATCGGGCCGATCGCCTTGGCAGTATCATACTCTTTCTGAGATCTGGCCGTACTACCTCGGCATAATCGTGCGTTATATCGCTAGCAATCTGATTATTCGCAAGATTTTCCTTCCACTGATGCCTTGCCATTTATATGGTATTTCTTATTTGTTTGTTATTGACACTTGATATTTCCGAGCTATTGAGATAGAATACGAGATTGAGGAATTGATATCATTAAAAGAAATTTTGGAAGATTGTTTTAGTTACAGATTTACCTCACTACTATCGTTGTACTCTTATCTTTTTGTGATTTACCATATTGATTTATTGGACTACTAGTAAGTGTCGATGTCGACCCCTCGTCACTATTTCTCCGAGTTTAGGCTAGATACTTGCTAGGTATGCATTGTTTTACGTACTCACGCTGCACTTATGCACTAAATGT
>MCJB01032910.1:89866-122366 GCA_002018475.1 Nicotiana obtusifolia | reverse complement strand
TTGGTTTGTAAGTTAGGATTCTCGTCTATAAGAATCGATTGTTGTGAAGATGGTTGCATGTTGTATTATAAGGGTGATGCAAATTTAGAAAGTTATAAATTTTGTGAAAAACCTCATTTTAAGCGGGTTTCCAGCAGGAAGAAGGTTGCTGTGAAGTCGATCTATTATTTACCTCTTATTCCTAGATTAAAGAGGTTGAACACATCGATGAGTTCCGCTCCTCATATGAGATGGCACTATGAAAATAGAAGGTCGCTTGGTCTTATGTGTCATCCTTCATATGGGGAAGCTTGGAAGCATTTTGATAGGACGTAGCCGGATTATGATAGTGAATCGAGGAATGTTCGGTTGGGTTTGTGTGCTGATGGTTTCATGCCATTTTTTGTTTCTGCAACACCATATTCATGCTGGCCAGTCTTTATTACACGTATAATCTTCCGCCTAAAATGTGTATGACTAGTCCATATATATTTTTTTTAAATTGAGTTATTCTCGGTCCCCGTAATTCAAAGAGTTTGATTGATGTATATTTGCAACCTCTGATTGATGAGCTAAAACAGTTGTGGTATGATGGAGTTGAGACATATGACATATCAACTAAGCAAAATTTTAACTTACATGCTATTAACGTGGACCATTAATGATTTTCCTGCATGGAATGTTGTCTGGATGGATGATTGCTGGAAAGTTAGCATGTCCTTACTGTATGAAAAATGGGAAAGCGTTCACTTTAAGACATGGCCGAAAGTAGTCATGGTTTAATTGTCATTGCCAGTCTTGCTAGTTAATGGTGTGTATTGCTAAACAAAGTATTAAACTTGTGAATATTCAGTTCGAATAGTTTTGAATGATGATTGTATTGTTGATATTATTTTGTTATTGAATATTTGTATTGTTGTTGTTGTGATTGGCGTTGTTGTTGTGGTTGTTATTAGCATTGTTGTTGTGGTTGTTGTTGGTTAATTATTGTTGTTGTTGTTGGTTAATTGTGGTTGAATTGCAGTAATGTAATGCTGTCATTATAGGATTATTATTGGTTGTAATTGGCAGGTGGTGTAGCTTAAAAGCAGGCATATTCTGCCAGGTTTTTACCTAGAAAACCGACCAATTTCGGTCGAAATTCTCATTTTAAAACCCAGAAATTCATATTTTCTGACCGACTTTGGTTGGTATTTTCTATGTGAAATCTGCAGAAATTTGAAATTACCGACCGAAGTCGGTCGAAAATAACATATTTTTTAATTATTCCGATCGATTTCGGTCGGTCTGTTAAGATTTAAAAAGAAATGTAAAATTATCATAAAATTATATTTCCGACTGGAAATCGGTCGCTATTTTGAAAATAAAAAAAAAATTTAAATAATACCGACCGAGTTCGGTCGGTATATTTATTTTTCCAACAAAAGTTGTCAGTTAAAGTTGTCAACCAAAGGTTGAGTTAACCGACCGACTTCGGTCGAAAAATTGCGACCGTTTTCGGCCTCCACACCTTACCGACCACTGTTGTTACGACGAATTGAAACCAGTCGAATATCGGTCGATATTTTTATATTTTCGACTGATTTCTATCGATTTTTGTGGATAATTTTTAGCAATTTTCTAATTGTGTGGAAGACAGAGCTACTAAAGAGAATAAAGAAAATGCAGATAAGGAACTTAAGGCTTACAAACCTTCAAAAGTTTCTAGGAATTTGAACAAAAAAAGCTCACATGCTGATTAGATAAATGGTGAGATCAAGCTTACAAAAATAGATCAGTTACAAAATCAAGAGATGATCTGATGAGTGTTAAACTAGCCATGTATTAGAAAAGAAACTTGTAGCCAAGGGAATATCAAATGGGGTTTCTGATAAATGCTAACTTCAATTGATTAATATGTGTATTGTGTTATCATGATACATAAATTTTATTTAATTTTATCTTTTTAGTTTATTGTTAGATTGCACCTTTGAACAATTGGTTTTACTAGTTAATGTAGTACATGATATATAAATGTACGTATTTGAACTGTCTTTTGTTATTTGTTAGTTGATGTAATTCTTGAGATCTTCATTCTTAGCAATGATCTCAAGATATCTGATAATATATATTAGGTAATAAATGTGATTACTTGGCATATTAAAAAAAATATAATTTTATAAAAAAAATTAGGACTTTACAAGGATTCTTGCAGAAGCTACGCTTGAACAATGTGGCATATAAGGTTTTATCGGCCACACTTTGAAAGTGTTGCTATAAGACTTAAAAAGTGTTAGTATAAGGAATATGCACAAGCGTGATATTTCTACCTTATAGATCATATTTTTGAAGCGTGACTTCTAAAGTAACACTTCAAAAATGTGGCCTTAGGGCAAGGATTACGCCTATTTAGGCCACCCCGTTTAAAGCGTTGCATAAAGTCAACAAGTGTGGCTTTTGTTCAAATAACATATTTTTTACTAGTTTAGGCCACACTTTTCAAAGAGTGGCTGAAGACCTAAAGTGTTGTAGTGAGCAAAACTGTTTGAAAAAATATTAGCTAGGAAACATAAATGAAGTAGAAAAGACTCAAGGTCAAGAAGTCAATTATGGTTCATATGGAGGCACAGGGAAAATAGAAAAGACTCAAGGTCAACAAGTCAATTATGGTTCATATGGAGACACAGGGAAAATAGAAAAGACTCAAGGTCAACAAGTCAATTACCATCAAGTTAAGACTTAAGAAATAGGAGTACATTGAAGAAATATATATAGCCCCAAATATATGTCATACTAAAAATTTAGTAAGTGGAAGTAGGTAATGTCGAATTATTCCACAGTTCCAACTTAAAAAGATAAAGTGACAGCGCAGTGTTAACTCTGAGAATGAATCTAGAAAGTATTTTTCTCTTTTGATAAATTTTCTTATGCAAGAATTTGGGTTAGTCGGATCTCTGAGTACCTGATAAATTTGCACATCCAAAGTGCTCATCTACTCAATAAAGGTGAATTAAATTGTACGATAAAATAGTAAAATCAACTTAAAATGGAAAACTTTTCTAGATGGATGGTCATGAAGTAATTACCAAGTGGTTTTCACACAGAATCAAAGGATATTGCCATTTGATGTGAGTCACACTGAACTTTCATACTTTTTATCCACGACATTATGAACATCATATTTTGCGGAAATACATGCAATTCTTTGTCATTTTGACCAGAAAATAAGAGTAGTACCATTTTCCGCTGGACCGCTGTTTGTAAATTCTAACTAGGGGTAGCTAGCTTTTGATAATGACTGTTGACTCCGCGACGCAAAGAGGTCTACCCGGCCCCTTTCAACGACTTCTTTTTCTTGCACGAAACTTTTTACTTAATGCTATTGATTTCGATTCCAACAATCCCCTCCTTCATAGTATATTACATTAACTGGTATATGCCTAGCTATAATTTGACTCACGTTAATCACTATTATTCAAGAACAGAATGGGATTTTCTCATTCAACTCTATTGTTCTAATCTTCTGTGTGAGCGGAAATAGCAAAAACACAATGAGGTTCGCTAACTCTTCTCAAATGTTACTACGGCACGTATAATTAACGTAAAATCCAATGTAATTGCAACATATAGACAAAGACAAATAGTAGCAAAACATAGACTACTCCGGACTGTGAGGTCTGCTCTAGCTAGCTAGTGAGGTAGACTACCTCCACCTCTAATTGACATGATTATTTAGAAGTTCGACCACGCTAAGATTAAATGAAAATGTTGTCTATCCTTGTGGGATAAAAAAAAGAGAAAGAAAATTATACTACTAATAAGGAATAAATGGCTGAAAGCGAAGAAGCTAAGTTATTTGGTAGAAAAGTTTAGATGCACGTTATGTTAAGAAAACATATTTTGTGCATAACTTAGCTGAAAAACTAACTTATAAAATGAGAATTACACTGTTATATTAGGGAGACAACAGCTCATTTTCACCAAGGTTAACATTTTAACTGGAATTGTCCAATGGGTTCATCATCATCATCATTGTGATTCTTTTCTTTAACTTTCTGATTTTCTATAGGCAGCTCGATAGAGGGCATAATAATTAATGAAACGTCACGAGCATAGGAGAAGAGAGGGCCACATGATGTTATCATTTTTGGCGCAATGAATAACCGATTTTCCGTAAAATAATTACTGCATTTGTTCAGCTTGACCAAAAGTAAGAAAACGTTATTTACTCATAATTGATATTAACCCCAACTTAATATACTGATAGTGTATATGTGATGATTTACACTATCAGCTAGCACCAGCAAATTATAATTAGGTTATACTATTTTTTACTTGATTACCAATTATATAATGTTTATTGAGAGATTTATTTGTAATTACCTAATAAGCAATTTGATGATGTAAATATTTTTTCATATAGGCAATGTATAGAACTTAAGCTCATATACTATGTGTCTAATACAGTTATTAATTAGTAATACATATCTTTAATTTATTACTTAAACATGGCATATTTATGCGTATAATTTGGTATAAGATTTTTAGCAGAGTCTAGTGAATATCATTTTCCGGGGCCGCTGCTTCTTGTAACAGGCTTTAATCATACAAAGATGTCTCTCTTCAACCTTTGCTTAATAGTCTCTTTCTCTTAATTGCACGAAACCTTTGCTTTATGTCATTCCAACACTCCTCTCCGTCACATAATTTGCTATAGCCTTACAACATGCGTCACGTTAATGTATTATCAAAAGTTCGCTTCGTAACTTTCCCAAGATATTTCACTTATGAACATTATCTATATCGAGATCAACGAATAAAAGGAAAAAAAATAGTAAATAAAAAGGTAAATTTTTACCCCCATTCAATATTTCTTCTAATGAAATAGATATATGATATGTTTTGCACATGAAATTTTATTACAGTACTTAATATGATATGCTGTAAGAACCCCGAAATTCACTCAGCAGGGAATCCTTCTTCCCAATTCAAATACGAGGATATACTCCACGACAAGTCATAATAGATTAGTATTTTATGTCTCTATTCTACTTTTTTTAAACGTATATTTAATTGACAATGCGCGTAAAGAAAAAAGCAAATTAAGGAGAATTCTCGTGTTTATGTTTATGTTTATGTTTATGTTTATGTTTATGTTTGTGTTGTTCCTTCGTTAATTTTCTGGGGTCCTGGTCTTTTTGGCAATTTATTGTGGAAGCAATAGATGCTTCAAAATTTTAAAGCCTAATTTGGGAAGGCCCTGTTGCCTCAAATATTAACTCCTCATAATTATTGGAGTTCGCCTCGAAAGCTCTAAAGCTTCGCTTGCTAACCTAATTAACATCGTGATCAAGAATCCCCTCTGGTTAAACAATTAACCCTTAATTTGCTGAAATATATAAACAATCGATAATTAACGAGATATATTGTTAACTTCCGATTTCTCCACGCACTCATTGATTCAGATTCATCAGTGTCAAAAACCCAAAAATACGAAGACAAGAAATTGAACCAAATTAAAAAATATTGTTCACGGGTTGTAGTTTTTCCTTCTTCTTTTTTTCTTGTGGTAAATGTAGTTACATATTAGTTGCTGTAATTTATTCTCCATCATTTCCGTCCCATATCATCTCTTACTCCTACTTTCTACCTCATTCCAGCTCAAAAACTATTGGAAAAAAGAAAAGAATACTATAAGAAAAGAATTAAATGACTCAAACTTGGTCAGGACCTTGGCGAGTAGACATGGCGGGCTTGGCTAACCACGTAGGATTGTAATCTCCGGGCATAATCACAACAAATTTTGGTTCCATCTCTGGTCTCAATACCTGTACTGACTTCGTCGACGACTTCTCTTGACGACCGTCGTCGGAATCATGAACGTTGTTGGAAGATGACGATGATTCTTCCGTCGATGACGACCGTTTCTTGTAAGAACAAGCCAATATTAACAATGCTAACGCTATTAATCCCATCATAGCTGCTAACCCACCAAAGAGGTACGGAACTGGGGAATTCCATCTCTGAAAACTCGAGTCTCCTGCTGTAGAAGTTGTATTACGTGATGGTTTCATCATCATTATCATAGTTATCATCTTCTTTATATCGTTTCTCTCTCGATCAGCTAATCTGAGATATTGATTGCTCTGTTATGTTTGTATTTATAGAGCAGGAAAAAGAAATACTCCCTCCGTTCTGATTTAGTCTGTGTGAACTTTTTTTTTTTTATGGTCTCTTTTAAGTAGAATGATTCTTTTTTGAAAAGTTTTTTTAACCACACAAATATTTTAAGCTTATTTTTAATATGTCTAGGATTATAAATTTTAAAAATCTTTATTTTTTTTAAAATTTTGTATAGAATCAAACAAAATTATATAAATTGAAGCGGAAGGAATAATGGTTTTAACAGTGCATGGATAAGACTGGACTAGAAAATGGTACTCCTATTCCTATAATTGAGTTGCGGAAATATCCCAGCAAAAAACCATTCGCTACTCAAAAAAAGGAAAAAAGTTGTGGGATTCTTTCTTGCGCTTTACTGTATTCCTTGCTGATCTATGCACTCAAATTTCGCCGGTGCATCACTTTTCAAGTCTTGTCATACTATTTTTTATTTCTTGAATTTCCATATTTATCCCTCACCATTATTCTTGTGTATACCGTTTATTTTTTTTAAAGACGCCTAATATATGCTAATTACGAATTTTCTTAATCCTCTTATACATCGAGTTGATTGATGTAAATATTTTACTTAAAAGTTTAAATTATTAGAAAGAGATAGACACTTTTTTTTATTTTGTTTTAAGTTGGCAACACTTGTTTCCAATAATCTATCATTCAATTGAAGTACCTAAGACTTACTGTTATTTAATAAGTGTACGTACGTAAGAGTTTTCTAGTGTCATCCAATGCTTTATCACACACTAAGAAGGCTAACAATCATTCATCTAGTCTCACTATCCTCTAATACGAAATAAGAAATTAAAGTACAGAAAGCTTATTTTTCTTAGATAAGCTCTTCGGTCTCTTTCCAAATTTCCCTTTTTCTATTTTAATGTAAAAAGCTACTCAAAAGGTAATGTGGATTAGACTGTAATGACGTTCTATGTCTCTTTTAGCTAGCAAATCATTCATCTAGTGTCTCCATCGCCTAATTAATCTATGATATGGTCACCTAACTTTAAGCTAATTAATTTTGATACGTCATTTCCATAGAAGACCTCCTCAGATGATCCAAACAAAACATCTGGGCGGACCGAGACATCCCATAATCTTTTTTTCTTTTTTCTTTTTATAAAATTATTTACTGTCTGAAACCACTAATCCGACTAATTCAATACAAGTCATGTAGGCCCACCACATGAGTAAAAAATTCTTTATTATATATTTTCATGACTCGATCTCGAGACCTCCACGTCATAATTATTTTTGGATTCATTTTCCAATTATATTATGTCTTATGGGGATGAATTTTGAAAGGGTCGATGCATAATTTACTGGTATGAAAATTAACACGACTAAGGATGTATGAATATTAGAAATTGAGTGCGGATTTATTCTGAAATGGGCCTAGGGGCCCGCTAAACGTGTGCTTTCGGGTTAAGAATCCAATTCAGTTCATGAATTTTAATCTAATAAATCATTTGTTTATGGAAAGGAAAAGAAGTCTTTAACAGAAAAGTTATGGATAAATCCAGGTTCCAGAGGAATAAGATGACTTCTTTTTAATCTAATTCATGTTTTATAAAAAGGAAAACAGTCTCTTAATAGCTAAGTAATCCTTAACCTCACGTAATTTCTGTGATCATTAAGTTATCCTTTTCCACCATGATGTAAAATACCATAAAAATCATTCTCCTAGAAGAGAATAGACACAGTACAATTGGCTTATGTCTTGGGTTTGTTATGGATGAATCATTGCAAAATTAAATTTGTGTGAAGTTTAAGAAGTGGTGGTTATGGCTTTTTTCTGGTGCGTATTAGCAACGGCGGAGGCAAAAGAAGATGGAGGTGTTAGAGGATTTTTTAAATTGGGGGTATAAGAGTAATTATATATATTTTAAAAAAAATAATAATGACACGTGTCATGATCTTATTGGTGTCTTTTTATAAACTGATCAAGGAAAAAGAGGTGTGTATTAGACACACTGGAAAGGTTGAGTGTATAAGATGATTTTCGTGGTCAGAAAATGTGTAACAGGGATTTAGCCCAAGTTCAAAGGGTAACTTATGTATTTTACCGTTTAAGTTACTGGGTTCTAAACTAATAAGTTATACATATTCAATAAATTTTTAAATCAAATATATGATTTGAACAAAAACTACTGAATTCGACCGATCCCGAATACCGCACTCTACTTCTGCCACCGGGAGTTACGTATACACAACTCTTGCTTTAGAACAAATGAGAGCACATAGCATCATATGCATAACATAGCGAACCAACTCTAAACATTTGCCGAATTATATAATAATTAATGAGTACTGAGTGCTGTCTCATATGCCAAACAATCCTGTTCATCTTTCAATGGCACTACAATAAGTTAGATTAGATGCATCACCCACTACTTTTGTTTTCCCCAGTTGGGCCAGCAGTCTACCTTATTGAACATGTGATTAACATTTGGGTTTAAATCTTGAGAATACAAATATTTTTGGCAAAAGCTTTCCAATTTAGTGGGTTTTATACAGTGGAAATTGAAATCAGTTGTTTTTTCGGGCATTGAACACCTAAAGGTCAAAGCATATAGAAATTTCACTAATAACATACTTTGTCTAGATCTTTTATTGTAATTGAAAAAACTCTTTTTTTAAAGTTCGTTTACTTTATGTTTTCGTACACACTAGGAATATAATCAGCGTCACTAATTAAGGGCCGTGGAAGTTGTTTTAAACACGGCTGGTTGTATTTTCTACACCGTTTATATTCTTTTCTTTATGATTTATATAACACAATTTTTAATGGGATGATGTTTCGGAAAGGCATAATTCACGACCGGAAATCAACCTTTCCTGCCTAAATAACTATTATGCACTTAAATTTTATGCAAAGAAACATGTGTAGAGTTTGGAAAAGGAGGTGGAAATGCAAGTTGGAATATCTAAGAGAATGGGGAAAAGTTGATGTACTGGCATTTCGAAGAACTAAAGGCAGACTCGTTTTCCAACTGCTCATGATAGAATACATTTTTGTGCATAAATAATGGGTATTATTTTAATCCATGGGATATTACAACTTAAGTCAAAATAGATGGTGTAGTGAAATAGAATAACATTATTCTCTCAGCCACCAGCAGTGAGCGTGATCATTATCTGCTTCCCGTAATTAGGATTTCGATCAGAAATCATAGTCATAAGCTGTCATCTGGTCCGCATCATTGGTTTCTCTCGTACCTACGTCAAACCAATCAAGTAATTTAACTTATGAAGTTAAATTTTAGTAAGAAAACATATTACTTACTCATAATTAAGTGATAATTTTGTGTACGCTTGCGTTCATTGATTTGATATAAATACTGAGGGTAAAAATTCTCTTGTGTGGCCAGAAAGTGACTAATGCTTTTTCAGTATGAATTGGTCCAAATAATTATTCATCCAATTGCTTAATTTAAAACTACTCCCTTAATATATTGTATATGTATGATTCATGTATACTACATGTGTTACCGTATTTACTCAATATATAATCTATATATACATGCTAAAAAAATAAACGGTAAATCTAATTGGCTATTTGTGTAAATATCCTTTACCAAAATTAGCTTTTTATTGGCGGAGCTACCTTGAAAATGAATGGTCTTAGTTTTTTAATCTCCACTTGATCAATGGACAAACTTTTAAGTCAAAAGTAAAAAAGTATTGGTCGTGGGCAAGCAAGGGCAACAATTGTTAACTTGAAGTTCAACTCATAAGCGAAGTCAAAAAATCAATAGTGATAACGAAGTGTCCTATTTGTGCAAATAACCCAGAGCTGAGGCACCTAGAATGGGCTTCCAGTACTATTGTATATAGGTTTCTAAAACCCAATTCATCTTATGAACTCAAGCCCAATAGTACCTCAACGCGACTAAGGTCCACGAGCCTGAATCCCGAGTCCCGACTTGAAGCCTGGTGCTCGTAGTGACAAGTGTTGCGCGCCAACAGTAGAGTAATGCAACTGAAATTGTTAGATTATCTCCTAATTTTTCAATTACCATAATTATTGGATTAAGCGACTTAATAGCAGATAAGTCCTTTTCGATTCCGTGTCATGAGCTGTAGTCTAAATGTAACCAACGGGGTTCGACACTGGAGATAAGGAATTAGTCATTTAATAATCGAATGATAGCTGAGATTAGAGAAGAATGAGTATCAAGGGCTCAAATATTGCCAGCTAAGCTCTCTCAAATTCAGTTACATAGCTAACAAATTGGAGAGAGGAATGATTTTCACGAAAATTCTAGTAATCTTCCTCTCTTCTTCACACTCCTTCTCACTTCCTCTTTCTCAACCCTTCTTCCTTCTTCTTCTAATTCTTCTCCTTTTTCTTATTCATCTGCAGATTCCTAACTTAGCAATGGAGGTTTAACTGGAGTTGTCTTTTATTCTATTAATTTTCGTTATTAGTTTCCATTGTAGTTCCAATTTCAATTCCATTAATAAAATTCCAGAAAATTATCCCAAAAAAGTTGTTATTCTCTTTCATTTATATCTTATACCATGACAATTAGTATCAGAGCAACGAATTTGCGGCGTGTGTGAGTATCAATGGTGGCAGGAACGAGGATGAAAGTAATAGAGGAAATATTATCCAAGCACGATGAAGTGTTGGAGGAGTTGTGCAATAGCCAAAGGAAACTCGGTAATACGCAGGTGGGGATCCAAGGCACCTTGGAGCTCATTCTGGATCGTCTGACGGCATTGGAATCGAAGCAAAATCGAGGGCCGGAGAATGTTAACCCAGTTGGATATGGATTGTTACCTATTCCAGCACCAGATGCACGACTCAACAGGCAAGGATGGCCCATTCCTCCTCCCAAATGGGATCTGCCCAGCTTTGAAGGCCACGAACCCAAGGTATAGACCCGAAAATACGAAAGGTATTTAACCTTGTACAAAACTGCTGAAAATCAAAAAGTGAAAGCCGCTGCTACTTATTTGAATGGATTGGCTGAGACTTGGTATAATTCATTTCTTCTAAGTAATGGGGTAGTAACTTGGGCCGTATTTAAAGAGGAATTATGCATACGATTTGTTGAGGTTTTGATGGAGGATATAGTGGAGAAATTTAATAAGCTGATACAAACGAGAACCGTGGATGAGTTTTTGAAAAATTTGAGGACCTCAAGGCTCAGATGCTACTTAGAAATTCGGCTTTAAACTAGTCTCATTTCCTTTCCAGTTTTATGGGAGCCCTTAAAGAGGAGATTAAGTATGCTGCAAAAGTGTTCAAACCGGCTACCTTGATCCATGCTATTGAGCAAGCTCGTATGCAAGAGAAAGCTATTGAGGTTGTCCCCAGCTACAGGAGGATCAGTGACTCAGAAAACTATAACAGTGCCAGTTAATAGATCCAAAACTTTTAGGTTAAGGCCTGAAGTATATGAGTATAGGAAGAATAATCACTTGTGCTTTATGTGTGGCCAGAAATACATTCCAGGTCACCAGTGTAAACCAAAGCATTTGAACTGCATGGTTGGGGAAATTGAGGAAGTTGCAGATGAAAATAATAATACAAAGGAACTCATCATTGAAGGTGAGATTGAGCAGGAAATGCAGGAAACCATCTGCCTGAGTGCACTCTCGGGTAGTAACAAAGGAGTAAATTGTATTCTGGTTAAATGAGTAGCCAAAAATAGGAGTCTCACTGTATTAGTGGATTCAGGAGCAACCCACAGCTTCATTGATGAACAAGCTGTCAAAGAGACCGGATATGTTCCAACAATACTATACCCCTATGATGGTAACAATTTCATATGGTAACTATGTCTTATGTAACTCTAATTGTGCTGGATTTCTTTGGAAGATGCAAGGTAAACCATTCCAGGAGGATCTCAGAAGCATAAAGCAGGGGGATTGTGACATTGATGCAATATAAATGAAAGTTGCTCTGATACCAACTAATGCAATATAAAACGCGGAAAACAAGATAAAATGATAGAAGCAAGACGCTCAATGAACTATCAAGACAACAAGTAGGAACCAGTCTACTTACCTTCTTGATGAAGTCACGGAGTACCTATACTATAGGAACAACCCTCAAGACAATAATGGTCTTACAAACTATTCGATCAAACAAGGAACGAGTTCAATTTTGAATCACACCAAAATTGGACAAGTTAAAAGTCACACGAGATTTGGAAGCAAAGTGTTGCCGATTTTCTTTTATAAAATAATGTAAGGTACTAAAAATAATGAAGTTATAGGCTTATATAGTTGAGCCTTTACCTAAATCAACTAGGAAAAGAATAACTAGTTAACCTAAATCAACTAGGAAACAAATAACTAACAAAAAGGCCACAATTTCGCTAAGTAAAGAGAATGGCCACGCAGGACCCCCAAGTAAGAGTCAATGTCTTCCATAGCAACACAATAATACAACATAAATACAAATGTACATCATCAACAAATATTTCGTCCAACACAAGATGTGTGAACGCTTGGCTCTTCTCCAAGGCTAACCAATGCCTTTTCTTGTCTTATCCGACATGCTACCCGCTTCTTCCATCATTGCGCAATCATAGCATGAATGTAGCTTCTTCCAATACATGAGCGTAGCTTGATCAGGTTGGCCTGCATCATTCTCCCCTTCTTGAGAAGATTTCGTCCTCGAAATCGAACCATCTTCATCTTTCAAAGCGGCACTACCTGTAACACGAGGAGTTAAGTCAGAAACGTTGAACTTCTTAGAAACACTATACTCACCAGGTAGGTTTATAACATAGGTGTTATTATTGATCTCCTGCAACACTTGGAATGGACCAACTCTTCGCGGGGCAAACATGTCCCCATATCCCTGCAAAACATAATCAACAACACTAAGCAAGGGGTGAACGTTAGTAGAAACTTCATTATTAGAACTCAAGAAAACACCCTTATGAACTAGACAAACACCCTTAGCTTTAGCCATCTCTTTCAGCTCTAGCATGCGTTTGTAATCATTACTAACTTGTTTAGGTGTCAAGGGCTTAAGTACATAACTCTTGCCCTCCAGCTTGACCGTATAAGTGTTGGCCTTTCCATCATGATCAACACATCTATCAAACTGCCAAGGCCTTCCCAACAGTAAATGGCACGCCTACATAGGCACTACATCACACAAGATTTCATCTTGATAAGCTCCCACCTTGAACTTAATAAATGCCTACTTTACTACCTTTAATTCACCACATTCACTCAACCACTGCAATCGATAAGGATGGGGATGTTTAGGTATACTAAGTTGAGTCACTAACGTGTGGCTTACTACATTAGTGCAACTTCCGGAATCAATTATCATCGAGCACAACTTTCCTTTCACCCTACATCTAGCATGAAACAAGTTCTCACAATGAACATATCCTTCCTCCTGTACGCTCATAGTGCTCAAGTTCATACGTCCCACTGAGAACATATTCACACCTTCTTCTTCTAACTCTTCCTCGCCGCACTCAACCAATTCTGCCCCCTTATCTTCCTCAATCTCCTCTTCACTTTCTTCTTCACACACAGTACCATTATCAACAATTAACATGGTTCTCCGTGTTGGACAATCCTTAGCGAAATGTCCATAGCCTTTTCACTTGTGACACTGACAAAGATGCAGGACAACCTGATCAAGCTACATTCATGCCATTAATGTTGGATAAGACAAGCCAAGGCGTTGGTTAGCCTTGGAGAAGATCCAAGCGTCCATAAATCTTGCTATGGACGAATCTTGTGTTGAAGATGTACATTTGTGTTTATGTTGTATTATTGTGTTGCTGTAGAAGACATTGATTCTTACTTAAGGGGTCCTGCATGACTACTTCTTAAACTTAGCCAAATTGTGGCCTTTTTGTTAGATAATTATTTCCTAGTTGATTTAGGTTACTAGTCATTCTTTTCCTATTTGATTTAGGTAAAGGCTCATTCTATATAAGCCTAAACACTTCATTATTTTTGGAACTTTATCATCAATTTTACAAGAAATTTTCGGCCAAGCCTTTGTGCTTCCAACGTGTAACCTTAACTTGTCCAATTTTGGTGTGATTCAAAATTGAACTCGTTCCTTGTTTGATCGAACATTTTGCAAGACCATTGTTGTCTTGAGGGTTATTCGTATAGTATAGGTACTCCGTGACTTCATCAAGAAGGTAAGTAGACTAGTTCCTACTTGTTATCTTGATAGTTCATTGAGCGTCTTGCTTCTATCTTTTGTTCTCTTGTTTCCGCTTTTTATCCCAATCCCGTTCTTCGTGCCTTAGTTTTAGGTTCTAATTCTTAAATTTCGTTTTTGATAAATTAAAAAAATTAAAAATAAAAAAAATAAAATAAAAACGTGACAAAAAAAAAACTGAAAGTTGATAGTTGATTGAAGTTATTAAATCTTCTAGGGATTGAAGTCTTGAAGATTACTTGATAAAGAAATGTTCTTGAACCAAATCTTGAAGTTCTTGATCGTTAGAAACCGATAATCTTGAAATCTTGAAGGTGCACGATTGAATCTTAAAAATCTTGAAGTTCTTGGGGTTAAAATTGTAGTTCTTGAAGAGTTTTATGTTGTTCTTGAAGAGGTTCTTGAATCCTCAAACGTTCTTAACAAGATTGTCTTGAACTCTTGAAGTTCTTGAACTTTAATTTGTTGTTCTTGAAAGGGTATTGTTGAAAAACGTGGAAGAGGGCCTAAAAAGTGTAAGGGAGGCCGAATTTGGGAGGAGAAAGAGGAGGAATAGGAAACCCTAATTCTATTCCAAGGAGGAAACAACTCCGAATCCAAAAGGGAGAAGTTTCAAGGAGTGAAATTCTATTTTGACAAGGAGAAAAGGGGCTAATTTGTGTTGGAAAAGGAGAAGGGGGGGCCGAAAATCCTAAGGGCTAAGGAGAGAGGATTGGTCTTCTCCAAACTAAAGTGGAAAAGCTTCTAAAATTTCTTTATCTCTTCAATTTCGAAATTTCTTTCTTAATTACACTAATTCTAATTAGTAATTCTTAGGTATTTTCCTACTTAGGTAATTACTAATCTTTCAGCTTGTAGGACCTCGTGCTAAAACTCAGAATTTCCACTTTCGTAGATAATTCTTGGTTTCTTGTGCTCACTTAAAAAGTTGTTCGCTTATCGAGTCACATAATTTCACTCACCCCGAAGAAAACTATTGATCTTGTGAACTTGAAAGGTCGCTAAGGAACTTGGTCAATTAGAGGAAGCCAATTTGAAGACAAGTGTGAAATCCTACCCGAAAATTTGAGTGAACCCGAGAGTCATTCAAAAAGTGAGAGAGAGTATTTTTAACCAACCTTAACACATTCTCTAGTCTTGTTTCTTTTGCAGGTACATGGCTACGGAAGGAGAAAAGGTTGTGACGAACATTACTTTTGCCGAGCTATGGGCTGAAGTAAAGGCACTTAGTATCCAAGTGGAGAACCTTGAAAGAACCACTGGTACTTAGAAGAATGCTGGGGAAGGAACTAGTGATGGTTCTACCTTAAGACCTGAACATGATGGTACTGTCTGTAAGGTGGAGAGTGACGAGGAGATTGAGGAAGATAAGGGAGCTGATTTGGTTGAGTGCGGCTAAGGAGAGTTAGAAGATGAGGGTGTGAATATGTTCTTAGTGGTTCGTAGGAACTTGAGCATTATGAGCGTACAGGAGGAAGGAGATGTGCAGCGTGTGAACTTGTTTCATGCTAGATGTAGGGTGAAAGGAAAGGTGTGATCGATGATAATTGATTCCAAAAAGTTGCACTAATGTAGTGAGCCACACGTTAGTGACTCAACTTAATATACCTACGAGGAAACATCCCCAGCATTATCGATTGCAGTGGTTGAGTGAATGTGGTGAAGTAAAGGTAGTAAAGCAGGCACTTAATAAGTTCAAGGTAGGAGCTTATCAAGATGAAATTTTGTGCTATATAGTGCCTATGCAGGCATGCCATTTACTATTGGGCAGGCCTTGGCAGTTTGATAGGTGTGTTGATCATGATGGAAAGGCAAACACCTATACGGTCAAGCTGGAGGGCAAGAATTATGCACTTAAGCCGTTAACACCTAAACAAGTTAGTGATGATTACAAGCGCATGCGAGAGCTGAAAGAGACGGCTAGAGCTAAGGGTGTTTGTCTAGTTCATAAGGGTGTTTACTTGAGTTCTAGCAATGAAGTTTCTACTAACATTCACCCCTTGCCTAGTGTTGTTGATGATGTTTTACAGGAATATGTGAACATGCCGCGAGGAGATGGTTCATTCCAAGTGTTGCAGAAGATCAATAACAACGCCTATGTTATAGACCTGCCAGGTAGTGCCGCTTTGAAAGATGAAAATGGTTCGATTTTGAGGACGAAATCTTCTTAAGAAGGGGAGAATGATGCAGGGCAACCTGATCAAGCTATATTCATGCTATCAATGTTGGATAAGACAAGACAAGGCGTTGGTTAGCCTTGGAGAAGATCCAAGCGTCCATAAATCTTGCTATGGATGAATCTTGTGTTGAAGATGTACATTTATGTTTATGTTGTATTATTGTGTTGCTGTAGAAGACATTGATTCTTACTTAAGGGGTCCTGCGTGACTACTTCTTAAACTTATCCAAATTGTGGCCTTTTTGTTAGTTAATTATTTCCTAGTAGATTTAGGTTACTAGTTATTCTTTTTCTATTTGATTTAGGTAAAGGCTCATTCTATATAAGCCTAAACACTTCATTATTTTTGGAACTTTACATCAATTTTACAAGAAATTTTCGGCCAAGCCTTTTTGCTTCCAACGTGTGACCTTAACTTGTCCAATTTTGGTGTGATTTAAAATTGAACTCGTTCCTTGTTTGATCGAACAGTTTGCAAGACCATTGTTGTCTTGAGGGTTGTTCGTATAGTATAGGTACTCCGTGACTTCATCAAGAAGGTAAGTAGACTAGTTCCTACTTGTTGTCTTGATAGTTCATTGAGCGTCTTGCTTCTATCTTTTGTTCTCTTGTTTCCGCTTTTTATATTGCATCAGTTGGCCTGCATCAGACATTGTTCTGGGCAATGATTGGATGAAAAAGTACAAGCCTACCAAGTTTGATCATGAGAAGAAATGTGTGACCATTAGGAGGAAGCGAAATAAAATCGTGCTTCATGCAATTCTAGAAGAAGGTAGACTCAACATGATCAGCAGTAGATCTTTGGGAAGGTTACTAAGGAGGGGAGAGACAATCATGGCTCATTTATTTTTGATAAGTGTGGATCAATCACCTGAACCAAAGGAACCAGAAGAATCTATCCGAAAAGTACTGAAGGACTATGAAGATATCTTTGTAGAACCCAACACTTTACCACCTGTTAGAACATTTGATCACACGATTCCCTTAGAGCCTGGGGCTGCACCAATTAGCTTGAGGCCTTATAGGGATAATTACTACCAGAAGGAAGAGCTAGAGAAACAGGTGACAGAGATGCTAACCACGGGAACTATTCAACAGAGCCAATCTCACTTCTCCTCACCATCTTTATTGGTAAAGAAAAAGGATAGGACCTAGAGGTTTTGTGTGGACTATAGGGGTCTAAATGACATCACCGGACAAATATCACATACCTATTGTTGATAATCTCTTAGATGAATTGCATGGATCAATGATTTTCTCCAAAGTGGATTTAAAAGCTGGTTATCACCAGATTAGAATGAAGGAAGAGGATGTCTGCAAAATAGCTTTCACGACTCACATGAGATATTATGAGTTTCGAGTTATGCCCTTTGGCTAACTAATGAACTTGCTACATTCCAAGCTTTGATGAAACGGGTATTCCAGCCTTATCTCAGAAAGTTTGTATTGGTATTCTTTGATGATATTCTTATCTATAGCCACTCCCTGCATGATCATGTGATGCACTTGAAAACAATCTTCAGCATATTGAGAGAACAATCACTATTTGCTAAGAAAATTGAAATGTTCATTTGGGAAATCTAAGGTATAGTACCTGGGCTATGTTATCACCGGGACTGGTGTGTCCACTGATCCTAGTAAGATTCAATCTATGTTCGAGTGGCCTAGGCCTACCTCAGTAAAGGCACTTAGAGGAATCTTGGTCTGACTTGATATTACAGAAAATATGTTACTAATTACGGGAGTATTTGCCGGCCTTTGACTGAATTTCTTAAAAAAGATGCTTTTAGGTGGAATGAAGAAGCTGAGAAGGCATTCAGAGCACTCAAAAGTTCCATGACTAACATACTTATACTGGCATTACCAGATTCTTCCCAGGAATTTGTGGTAGAAACTGATGCTAGTGGACCTGGGGCTGTGCTCATGCAAAGGGGAAGGCATGTAGCTTGTTAGTATACTGTATTTGCAAAGTAATTCTAGAAATAAAATAACATAAAAATAGAAATGTAGAAGAAAAGAATTTAATCTGAGCCCACTTAAATCACAGTGTTTCCTTAAGGAACTTAATCCCCTTCTAGTATCCGAGATTATGGATTATTTCCTCCCAGGATAGAACGGATTACATACTGGGGTAGAGGTACTTCAAACCCCAGTGTTTTAGCGAACACAATGATCGGTAGCAAATCACACTTACTGTTGCTTTCTTTGTAGTTAAAATAATGCAGAAGAAAGAAGGAGACTTCATAATTTCATATGAAAAATCTGAGGGAATGGCCTGCTATTTATAGCCAACAGGTTGGGTTTAAATGAATAGGTGCAACTCTTCAAGATAACAGTGCAACTATTCAAGATGATTGTTCACGTAAACGGCTATTACATAAATCGCTATTTACGCAAAATAAAACAGGAAAATAAAATCAGAGGAAAAATTTAAATTACCATTACAAAAATGGTCGATTTGGATTAAAAATTAATATTTAACAAATAAATTTGGTCCAATTATTTGATCGAATCCAAATCCAAATCCAAATCCAAATCCAAATCCGAATCCGAATCCGAAGCCGAGCTGAGCGAGCAACAACGACAGCGCGAGGCTTGCCTTCTTCTCAACTCTTTAAGAGCTAGAAGAAGTATAATCATATATATACCCAACAAATGAGCTTTCCTCCTCCAATATAGGACAATGATCCTTTGTAAAGGAGGAAAAATCAAAATTTCACTTTTCTTCCATTTTCCATTCACTCTCTTTTAAGCTAAACCAATCTTAAAAATCCAACAATCCACCACATGAATGGGGAATGACTATATCATGAAAATATGCAAGAAAAACTGTGTGACTCGTAAGCAAGGATTAATTGTATCTAGATAAGTAGGTTTTCCTTTGAACTTTCTGTAGTGAACTTATGTCGGATATACTCGGTCAATCGGTAAATTTGATATCTTTGCCGTCGAAATTTGGTGTATACCTAGGCAACCATAAGTCATGCAATCAACCATAAACAATCTTTCGTTCTCATTTTTGTGTTCGTTTCAGCCATGAACACCGTCCGGTTTTATAAGTGTGAAAAGAACTGGCCTTACAAAATTCTCCTTCAAGCGGCTAACACTTCACACTTGCATAGGTGATTCCTAGACGTCTCATCCCGTAGTACACTATTTGATATACCTTTTATCAAATTTAGAAACCATTAAAAAGACTTAATGTTTTATCTTTGGTACTGAACATTGTCTCATCATGATAATGGACCAAATATTTTAGCTGATGATGTTGAACCGTCATTAATGACTTTGTTTGATCTCCTTGAACCTAGATCTTGGGATCTCCAGTCTTCTAGGTAGATTTACCGCCATAATGACTTGTCCTCGGCCATAGTCCTATTCCCCTTGATGATTTCTCAACTACCTCTCTAGTTAGGCCTTTCTTAAGTGGATCCGATACATTATCGCTTGACTTTAGGTAGTCAATTGTGATAATTCCTCTATAGAGTAATTTCCTAACGGTTTTATGTCTTCGTTGTATATGACGAGATTTATCGTTATACATAGCGCTCTCAGCCCTTCCAATTTCCGCTTGACTATCGCAATGTATACATATTGGAGCCAACGATGTCGGCCAAAATGGAATATCTTCCAAGAAATTTCGGAGCCATTCAGCTTCTTCACCGGCTTTATCTAAGGCTATGAACTCAGCCTACATTGTAGAGCGGGCCATACAAGTTTGTTTGGACGATTTCCAAGATACCGCTCCACCAATAGTGAATACATATCTAGTTGTGGACTTAGAATTAGTTGAACCGGTGATTCAATTTACATCATAGTATCCCTCAATCACCGTAGGATATTTACTGTAGTGCAAAGTAAAGTCCTGGGTATGTTTTAAATATCCCAAAACTCGTTTCATTGCTATCCAATGAGATTGACCTGGATTACTCGTGTATTGACTTAATATACTTATAGCACAAGCTATATCTGGTCGTGTACAATTCATGATATGCATTAAACATCCCAACACACGAGCATAGTTCAATTGTGATGTGCTTTGGCTTTTGTTCTTTGCTAGTGCAAGATTCACATCAATTGGAGTCTTTGCAACTTTAAAATATAAGTGCTTGAATTTTCCAAGTACTGTTTTAATGTAATGGGATTGAGACAATGCCAAACCTTGAGGAGTCTTATGGATCTTAATACCCAGAATTAAATCGGCAACTGCCAAGTCTTTCATATCAAACTTGCTAGTTAGCATACGCTTAGTTGCATTTATGTTGGCAATGTCATTACTCATTATCAGCATATCATCCACATATAAGCGAACAATGACTATGTGATTTGGAATATTTTTAATATACACATATTTATCACATTCATTTATCTTAAAACCATTTGACAATATTTTTTGGTCAAATTTCGCATGTCATTGTTTGGGTGCTTGTTTTAGTCCGTAAAGGGACTTAACAAGTCTACATACCTCCTTTCCTTTACCTAGAACCTCAAACCCTTCCGGTTGTTCCATGTAAATTTTTTCCTCCAAATCTCCATTTAAGAAGGTTGTCTTAAATCCCATTTGATGAATTTCAAGATCATATACCGCAACTAATGCTACTAACGTTCGTATGGACGTAATTCTTGTAACTGGAGAGTATGTATCAAAATAGTCAAGACCTTCTCGTTGTCTATACCCTTTGGCCATAAGTCTTGCCTTATATTTATCTCCATCATCTTTTATTTTCCTCTTAAAAATCTATTTAGAACCCAACGATTTATTTCCAGGAGGAAGATCAACCAATTCCCATATATGGTTGTTCAATATGGATTCTATTTCACTATTGACTTCCTCTTTCCAAAATAATGATTCCAAAGAAGACAGAGCTTCTTTAAATGTTCGAGGCTCATTTTCCAATAAGAAAGTCACAAATTTTGGTCCAAATGAAGTTGACGTTCTTTGACGTTTACTACGTCTTGGATCATCCTGATTAGACGTACTTTCTTTTGTTTCTTCCCGAGGTCGTTTAGATCCTTCACCAATCGAATCACATTCCTTTTTATACGGATATATATTTTTGAAGAATTCAGCATTATCTAATTCTATAACTGTATTATTATGAATGTCGGAATTTTCTGATTTATGAACCAGAAATCGATATACTTTACTGTTGGTTGCATATCCTATGAAAATACAATCAACGGTTTTCAGTCCTATCATTACCCTTTTGGGTTTAGGAACTTGCACTTTTGCCAAACACCCCCACACTTTAAAATAATTCAAGTAGGGCTTTCTTCCTTTCCATTTTTCATATGGAATGGTTTGCATTTTGCTATGGGGTACTCGATTTAGTATCCGGCTAGCCGTAATAATGGCTTCCCCCCACAAGTTCTGTGGCAAATCAGAACTTACCAACAAAGCGTTCATCATCTCCTTTAATGAACCATTCTTTCTTTCCACAACCCCATTGGATTGGCGCATGTAAGGGGCCATTATTTGATGAATAATTCCATATTCTAAACATATTTCTTCAAAAGGAGATTCGTATTCACCACCCCTATCACCTCTATCATTTTGATTTTCTTGTTAAGTTGTGTTTCAACTTCATTTTTGTATTGCTTGAAAACATCTATTGCTTCATCTTTACTATTAAGTAAGTAAACATAGCAATATCGAGTAATATAATCAATAAAAGTTATGAAATACTTCTTTCCACCGCGAGATGGTATTGACTTCATGTCGCAAATATCTGTTTGAATTAAGTCTAAAGGATTTGAATTTCTTTCAACTAATTTATAAGGATGTTTAACATACTTAGATTCCACACATATTTGATATTTTGATTTATCGTATTTAAATTTAGGCAAGACTTCCAAATTAATCATTTTTCGCAAGGTCTTATAATTGACAGGTCCCAAACATATATTCCATAAATCATTATGACTCAAGCAAGTAAGAAGAAGCTGAAATTTTATTATTCTCAACTACCATTACATTCAGTTTGAAAAGGCCCTCAGTAAGGTAACCTTTTCCTATAAACATTTCGTTCTTACTTATTACAACCTTATCAGATACAAAAACGCACTTAAACCCGTTCTTGACGAGAAGTGTAGTAGACATTAAGTTCTTCCTGATTTCAGGAAAATGAAGGATGTTATTCAGAGTCACTACCTTGCCAGAAGTCATTTTCAGAAATATCTTGCCACATCCTTCAATTTTGGCCGTTCCAGAATTTCCCATATAAAGCGTCTTTTCGGGTCCAACAGGAGCATATGTAGCAAACGCTTTTCTAACAGTACAAACATGGCGGGTGGCTCCAGAATCAATCCACCATCCCTTAGGATTTTCCATCAGGTTGCATTCAGAAAGCATAGCACATAAGTCATTAATGTTCTCATGCTTTTCAACCATGTTTGCTTGACTCTTCTTCATGTCTTTCTTTGGAGCAAAGCTTTCTTGCATTTATAGCAATTTTCTTTGAACCGCTTCTTGCTTGGGTTGCTTTTTGGTCCAGAAGGCTTCATCCTCTTTTTATTATTTTGTGGAGCATCCTCAATAATGTTTGCTCCCATTAGTGTTGAGTTTCCACGACCCTTCTTTTCAACAGCTTTGTTGTCCTCTTCGATCATCAACTAAACAATGAGATCTTCGAGCGACATCTCCTTGCATTTATATTTCATGTAATTTTTGAAGTGCTTCCACAAAGGAGGAAACTTCTCAATCATTGCTACCTGCAATGAAAATTATATTAGTAATAATAATATATTATTACTTTTAACAAAAGTAATAAAACTTATACATTTAGCAAGGAGATCGTGAATAATCACTTGCAATTCTGGACTTAGGTAATAATAGACTTGCTATTTATCATTTTGTAGTCCAAAAATTTTGCGGGCAACAAATTTATTCAACCTGGCGTCCTCAATTTTGTATTTCTTTTCAAGCGCAACCCACAGTTCTTTTGAAGTCTCCATATTACTATAGACGTTATACAGATTGTCCTCCAGTCCGCTAAGAATATTATTTTTGCACAAAAAATTAGAATAGTTCCACGCCTCAGTCACGAGAAAGCATTCATTTTCTGGAGTTCCGCCAGGAAGAACAGGAATATCTTCCTTAATGAACTTCTGTAGACGTAAAGTCGTCAAGTAGAAAAATATCTTCTGCTGCCACCGTTTGAAATCAATCCCGAAAAAAATTTCGGGTTTTTTTAAACAGGTTGATTTTCGTTCTCATTCATCATTGCTGTAAAAATAATGACACAAACAAATATTTATATACGGCAAAGTTTTTATATCTTCAAATCGAATAAAATAGGAGTAGAAAATCACGTAAATTTTAATCTCTATTGGAGTAGAAAATCACTAGGATTTTAATTTTCAAATAGCAGATAATAAACCGAAACAAAATATAAGTTAAAGTAGACAATTGGAGTAGAAAATCACGAAGGCTTTAATCTCCAAAACGGGAGTAGAAAATCAAACAGGTTTTAATCTCCAAAATAGTATAAACAATACAAATATAGAATATAATTTAAGCTCCTTAAGCTTGTTAGTATACTGTATTTACAAAGTAATTCTCGAAATAAAATACGTAAAAATAGAAATGTAGAAGGAACAAAATTTAATCCGAGCCCACTGGATTTACAGTGTTTTCTTAAGGAACTTAATTCCCTCCTAGTACCCGAGGTTGTGGATTATTTTCTCCCAGGATAGAACAGATTACACACTGGCGTAATGGTACTTCAAACCCCAGTGTTTCAGCGAACACAATGATCGGTAGCAAATCACACTTAGTATTGCTTTCTTTGTAGATAAAACAATGCAGAAGAAAGAAGGAGATTTCAGAATTTCGTAAGAAAAATCTGAGAGAATGGCTTGCTATTTATAGCAACTAGTTGGATTTAAATAAAAAGGTGCAACTCTTTAAGATGACAGTGCAACTTCAAGATGACCGTTCACGTAAGCGGCTATCACGTAAATAGTTATTTACGCAAAATAAAACGGAAAAATATAATCGAAGGGAAATTTTAAATTATTGTTACAAAATCGATTTGGATTAAAAATTAATATTTAACAAATAAATTTAGTCCAAAGAATTAATCAATCAATCAGATCATTTGACAAAATTCGAAGCCAAGCCGAGCGAGCAACGACAACGGTGCGAGGCTTGCCTTCTTCTCAACTCTTTAAGAGCTAGAAGAAGTGTAATCATATATATACCCAACAAATGAGTTTTCCTCCTCCAATATGGGACAATGTTCCTTTGTAGAGAAGGGAATCAAAATTTTATTTTTTCCTCCATTTTTCATTTACCATCTTTTAAGCTAAACCAAGCTTAAAACCAGCATAGCCTACTTTAGCAAGGTTTTGGCACCAAAGAACAAGGACAAGTCCATATATGAGAAGGAGTACATTGCTTTGTTAAATGTTGTTGACAAATGGAAATATTATTTGCAGTACAAGCACTTTGAGATAAAGACTGACCATCACAGTTTGAAGTACCTGCTGGAGCAAAAGGTAACCTCTATTCAACAAAAAGGGCTTACAAAGCTACTTGGTTTAGACTACGAAGTCCAGTACAAAAAGGGAGCAGAAAACAGGGTAGCAGACGCACTTTCAAGGCAACATGAAGGGCTGGTCACTGAACAAGACTCATCACAAACTGCCTATCTTCAAGCTATTAATGTGACAATACCAATATGGATGCAAGAGGTCAGTGCCAGCTATGAAGGAAATGCTCAGGTGTCAGACTTGATTATTCAACTCTCAATTGATCTGCAAGGTCCCTACTTATGGCACTATACATATGGAGTCTTGAGAAGAAAGGGCAAGGTCTATATTAGAGAAATAGGAGGACTGAGGTAGCAACTCATTCAGATCTTTCATGACTCTCCTGTTGGATGACATTCTGGACAACTAGGGGACATTGAAAAGGCTTCCTCAGGTGTTTTGTTGGCCTAAAATGAAGCGCATGGTTGTACAATATGTTGTTGAGTGTAATGTTTGTTAGAGGAACAAGGAAGAGAATGTAGCATACCCCGATTTGCTTCCGCCCCTTCCAATTCCGGACCAAGCATTAGGCACATTAGCATGGATTTTATTGAAGGATTGCCAAAATCCGAAGGGAAAGAAGTGATCTTCGTGGTGGTGGACTGATGGTAGGCTATAATTTTATATTTTAGTCGCTTATTACACTCTAATTTACTATATTTTAATTGAATTTGAGCTTTAATCGCTAATGTTTTGTACTAATTGCGTATTTTATGTCTTGTAGGAGTGATTCCGAACTTTGTAGATGTTATGGAACGAATTTGAATTATTTAGAGCTTTAACGTCTGAGTAAAAGCTCAAAAGATTAAGCGGGAATTGAGTTCGAGATCGAAAACTGAATATACATATGAAAAATAAAAAAAAATTGCTCAACGCCATAAAATGCCTACGACAGCGTGGCTCAATGGCTGATGATGACGTGCCTTTAGAGAATATACAAGCGAATTGCAAATATCTATTTTATGAATAGTTTAATATGGTGCTGATGTCAAGCACTAGGAAAGGCAACAAAAGAAAGGCAACAAAAGTGAGGCAACATGATTATTAAAAACAAGCTTCAGTAGAATTCCACTAACGCAACGCATCGCCGCGTCGCCATGTACGGCGCGCAGTGCAAATTATGCCCAGTTTTGTTGTCTGTTGTGAATTACAAGCTCCCTGATAAAGTTCACTACCGTCCCATCTAGCGCGTCGCTCCATGCAGTACGTTTGTGTAATTTTTACAGAGTTATTATCTTAATTTGTGCAGGAAAAAATATTTTTATTTGGGCTCAACCTTACTTGGTATAAATATATATAAAAATATTATTTTTATAACTTTTGATCAAGGGTGAGCACAGAGCCGCTGTGGAGACCAGGTTTCATATTTTCTTCCACCAAACTTAATAATTTCTATGTTTCTTTGTATGATTTGTTGTTTTGCTATCATGTCTATGTGGAGCTAAATTTCACGTTTTAGAGTTGTGGTTCTTTCACGACTATTGTTATTCGAATATTGATTTTAATTTCTTAGTTTATTGTATTAGTTTATTTATTCAATCCTGCACTTAATATTTGATTGCTTGATCACCAATTGAATACTATCTACGAATCTAGAATTAAACTCGAAAGTGAAAATTCTAGATTGCATTTAGGATTGAGTAGAGCAAGTTCTTGAACCTTGGCTTCGGAGAACGGATTCGTCGTTAGGATAGACATATACCTAATTGTCTTTCTTTGTTGATTTACAGGAATTATAAATGCGTTCTTGTTAGTTCTAATTCCATAGACATATAGGCGTTACGTTAGCTTGAATAGGCGAGTAAGAATTCGACAGATTCTTATAAGCAATATTAACCCTGTTAACCAATAAACTAGATAAATTAGTTAGTCAATTCAATTGAAGAATACAATAGGAATGTTAGTTAGCCCATAACCCTAGATCGTTTTCATCACATTGATAATATAAAAATTTGCTCTTACTCTATTTAAAGTTCATTAGTTATTTTCTTTTTAGTTTAATTACTTTAGCATCACTACTTATGGGTTTAATCCTTGTTTAGATAATTAGGATAGTCTAATGTAGTTAATAGTTAATCACAAGTCCTCGTGGGTTCGACATCCGACTTTTAGTCATCTTATTACTTGACGACCGCATATACTTGCGTGCGCGTTTGGCCGCAACATGGATAGAATGACAAAATTTGCTTACTTCATGACTTATCTCATCCATTCATTGCAATTAATGTGGCTGAAAAATTCTGAAAAAAGGGTACACACTTTGCGTGGAATCCCTGAGTAGATAGTTAGTGATAGAGATAGAATTGTTTTGAGCAATTTCTGGCAAGTCTTTTTCAATTTAGTGGGTACTCAATTGTTATATAGTTTAGTCTATCACCCCCAAACGGATAGAAAAATTGAGAGGGTTAACAAATGTATCGAGAACTACTTGAGGTGTATGACTGCTAGTAGGCCTAATCAGTGAAAATAGTGGCTTCACCTAGCAGAGTGGTGGTATAACACTAACTTCCGTTCCAGCCTACATTGCACCCCTTTTGAAGCCTTGTATTGGTACTCACCTCCCCAACTATACATGAAACCTCTTATGGATAATATAGTACCTGTAGCGAAAGATATGATCACGAAGAAACAACGGATGCAACAATTATTGCAAGATAACTTACAGAAGGCACAAGAAAAGATGAAATTGTATGCCAATCGGAGAAGAACTGAGAGAGAATTCTAAGTGGCACTACAACATTATGTATATATAGCTATAAAATATATTGTAACTAAATATAAAATTTTCGTAGCTAAACAATTTAGCCATAAATTTTTGTTTTGTAGCATTTGTAGCAAGAAGTGGCATAACTAAAAGTTAGCTACAAACTTTACATAATCCATGGCTAAAGACTAATACTTATTGCTATAGAAATTTTCAGTGTTCTAGCTGTGATGATAATACATTCTTGCCACGAAAAAGAAGATTATAACAATAATTTTATTCTTTTACCATGACAAATAAAATGTATAGCTATCTTTATTTTGTTGCTACAAAGTGTTGTATTGTAGAAAGATTTAATTTGTTTGCCACATAACTTTATATTTTGTAGCTATTTCTATAGCTTAGTTTCGTAGAAATAGTACTCGTATTCAGCTACGGATAAAGAATTCATAGCAATGAATTGAAGTATTTGCCACAAATATTTTCTTATTGTAGCTAAAAATTAATACTTTTAGCTCTATAATATATCTTATTATAGCAAAATATTTTTTCTATTTGCTAAAAAAGGAAAATTACGCAGCCATGTTTAGCTACAAATTCAAAAGTGCATAGCTAAAATTCCATTCTTTTTTGCCACAACGCATAAAATTGTTGCAAAAGATTTTCTTCATTTGCTATGAAAATAAAAATGTATAGCCATGTTTATACTATGTGACAACTGTATATATGTTTTGCTACGATTCAAAAATTCATAGCTACTAATTGAGAATTTTGCCTCAAATACTGTCAGCCACAATAATTCATAATGTAGATAAGAATCGTTTTTTGGCTGAAATATACTTTCAATTGTAATTATTTAATAAATGCAATATTAAAAAAAAACTTAATAAATGTTCAACAATATCATTCAAAACAGTGGAATATTACTTTATTCAAACATATCAATACGCTTTTACAGAAGAAATAACAATTATTCATGTCCCCGTCAATCTTGATGCTTCCATCACTGCGCCACAACCTGCAACAACAATTAAATATATATATAAGAAAATAGTACAACAAAGCATTTTCGCTGAAAAAAATAAACCGTACTTGTTAATAAGAGTAAATTTTTGTAAGGATAACATAAAAAGATATTAGTAAGTAGTATGATAAGTTACTTACGATCTGATTTTGAACTGCAAGCATTATTTGAAAAAAATATTCCCATCGCGTTTCCATCTCCTACTAGCTTATTATTAGTTTCTTTCTTGATTTCTTCAACTTTTTCATTAGCTTCCCTTTTAACTTCTTCGACTTATTTCTTAGCTTTCCTTTTAATTTCTACCACACGCTCATTTGCTTCTTTTCTGATCAATTCTACTTACATTATAAATTATATCTTTGTTGGTCTACCTTCAAAATATTTACTGATATTCTTTTCGGGACCATATGCTCGAAGATATTTATTTTTTTCTGCCCCAAATACTTTTTCAAAAACATCATCATCATTTAAAGAAATTTCTTCTTCTTTTTGCTGCTCTTTTAATTGGTCAAATTGAACCTAAAATCAATAATACAAATTAATCATACATAAGCGCAAATGTATACTCTAAAAGGAGATAAAAATAAAATAGAATACATTGACACTACAATGATGGAACTTTTCTATTTTGTTTCTCCTGTGAAAATAATAATCATTTTCATTAATTGAATAAGATATGTGAATATAATTCTTATAACTTTATTCTAAAAAATTGTCATGTTGTTCATATTGTATTTAAGTCCTGCATAACTTTTGGTCCCACTATATGGAGGCAAGGAACGTTTCGATTGATTTGTCTTGTTTTGCATGTTTTTCTTCTGAACAAAAGTTTTAATTTTTTTTTAATAATATTAGTTTCCATAGCATATAATAAATTAAAAAGAACAAATAGATTAAATAAAATACCTAAAAGTCAGCACCGCTCCAAAGGTTGATCTAACGACCCGGTCGGTCGTTTCAAGAGTTATAGTCCCATTTTCCCATTTACTGCTTATTTTATGCTTTACAATTGTTATGTGACGTGTCGGGATAGTTGGTTCATGACCGGAGAGGTTTCGGAATGAATTGAGACACTTAGTCTCAAGGTTGAAAGCTTAAGTTGAAAAGGTTGACCGGATGTGGACTTATGTGTAGACGACTCCGGAATGAAGTTCTAATAGTTTCGGTAGCTCCGTTGGGTGATTTTGGACTTAGGAGCATGTCCGGATTGTGATTTGGAGGTCCGTAGTGGAATTAGGTTTGAAATGGCGATAAGTTGAAAATTTGGAAGTTTGACCGAGAGTGGACTTTGTGGATACCGGGCTCGATTGGGGTTCCGAGAGTTGGAGTAGTATGTAGTGTCATTTATGACTTATGTACAAATTTTGAGGTCAATCAGACGAGATTTGATAGGGTTTGGCATCGTTTGTAGAAGTTGAAATTTTTTAGTTTTTACTAGGCTTGAATTGGGGTGCGATTTATGTTTTTTGATGTTGTTTGATGTGATTTGAGGGCTCGACTAAGTTCGTATCGTGTTTTAGGACTTATTGGTGTGTTTGGTTGAGGTCCCGGGGGCCTGGGGTTGATTTCGGATGGTTAACGGATCGAAAATGAGACTTTGTGCATTGCTGAACTGGGAGCCTTCTAGTGTGATCGCACCTGCGAGGGTCTTGGCCGCAAGTGCGGCGGATGTGGCGCAGGTGCGGAGCTGGGCTGGCTTGGGGTAGGATGTAGGTGCGAGGGGTAATCCGCATTTGCGAGCCTGCAGGTGCGAGCAAGGCTCTGCAGATGCGAAGAAGAGGGGCGTATTCGCAGAAGCGGATCATGGGCCGCAGAAGCGCTTCTGCAAGTGCGGAACCTGGAGCGCACGTGCAGACCCTGTGGACTTAAGTGACTTTCGCAGAAGCGGAGGATTTTCCGCAAAAGCGATTGAGCAGGTGCAAATATTTGGCCGCAGGTTCGAAAGCACTAGGAAGTGTTTAAATTCGAGGGTTTCCGAGATTTTCTTCATTTTGGACATTGCAAGCTCGGGATTAGGCTATTTTTTAGAGGGATTTCAAAAGGATTCTTGAGGTAAGTCACTTATGGTTTAATTCATTCAATAATTATGTTTCCCCATTGATTTTCCCACCTAGATTGTGTAGTTTCGAGGTGTAATTTGGGAGTTTGAGGCTAGAGATTTGGAGAGCTTAAATTGGGGATTTGAGTGACGATTTGGTGTCGGATTTTGGTAAATTTGGTATGGTTGGACTCGTGGTTGAATGAACTTTCAGAATTTATGACTTCTATCGGATTTCGAGACGTGGACCCAGGGGCCAGCTTTTGAGTCAATTTTGACTCTTGATTAATAACTTAGTATTTTCTTATGGAGTTGATTCCTTTAGCTCATGTTGATTGTATCAAACGGTTTATGGCTAGATTTGGAGCATTTGGAGGCCGATTCGCGAGGCAAGGGTGTGTTGGAGTAGGGATTTGCACAGGTTGATGTAAGTAACAGTTCTAAATTTGGTTCTAAGGGTATGAAACCCTGTATTATGTGTCATGTGATTGGTTTTGAGGTGACGCACATGCTAGGTGACGGGCGTGCACCGTAGGAACTGTGACTTGTTCAATTCCATGGAATCGTATAGTTGAATAACCTATTGTTATCCGTATATTCTCCATGTGTTATAAAAACTGAACTACAAATCATGTTAGAAATCATGTTTAGGCTATGTGTTGGTACTGTAGGGACCCACAGAGGTCGTATTACATGTTGAATTATCTGCTAAATTGTTATTTCGTACTCAGTCACAGTTTTACTTACATATATCTCAGTCTCTATTGTTCTTTGTTGATATATTATATCATTGCTGTTTGGGCTGATTATCATGATTATTGTGAGCCTGAGAGATTGGAGAGATTGATGACTGAGTGAGGCCGAGGACTTGATTGTGAGGATATTTATAGGAGCGGGCTACACGCCGCAACATGTTTTATTGATTTATGCCATGATTGGCTTGTTATAGCGCTTAGGCTGAAGGAGCCCCTCCGGAGTCTGTACACCCCCAGTGAGCGCAGGTACCTATTGAGTGCGAGTGCGAGTGCGATTGCCGAGTGCGAGTGCCGAGTGTCGGGGAGAAATGAGAGATTTGTGAGGAATGAGTGACTGTGAGGTTGGAGCGAATGGGAGGACTGAGTGACTATTACTCTGAGTATATGCACTTGATTTCATAATTGTTCTACTTCAGCTGGCATATATCACTGTCATGAGATTTCTAAGAGACACTATATCCTGTTTCAATTGAACTTGACATGAATTAACTGCTTTGGATTTAAATGTCGAACTTGGAAGCATGCCTATTTTTCCTGTATTATATTTTCTATAAATTGAATTGCATCCGTGAAGCTCGTCACTACTTTCAGTCCAATAGTTAGTCTTGTTACTTACTGAGTTGGTGTACTCACTCTACACCCTGCACTTCGTGTGCAGATCAGGTGTTTCTGGTCACGGTGGGTGTTGATTATCCGTGCAGCCTGATCATTTGGACCTTGACTCTCGCTCCCTATCTTTCAGCTTTATGTATTTATTTTTAGCTTTTCATAGATAGTATTTTAAGACTTGTGTTGTGTAGACGCTCATGTACTCAATGACACCCTAGTTTTAGGGACTTCCGTATTATGTTTTGATTTTTCATCTAGTTTTAAGAGAGCTTTAATTATTGAAACTGTTTTAGCTCATTTTTCATTTTAAAAGTGTTGGAAATATTTTAAAATGTCGGCTTGCCTAGTATCACGTTAGGCGCCATT
>MCJB01032910.1:0-86103 GCA_002018475.1 Nicotiana obtusifolia | reverse complement strand
GGGGGGGGGGGGGTGTTGAGGATGCACGGTCGGATTTGTGTGCCCAATTTAGATGGGCTACATGAGTTGATCTTGAGGAGGTCCACAGTTCGCAGTATTTCATTCATCCGGGTGCCGCGAAGATGTACTAGGACTTGAGGCAGCACTATTGGTGGAGAAGAATGAAGAAAGATATAGTGGGATTTGTAGCTCGGTGCCTTAACTGTCCGTAGGTAAAGTATGAGCATCAGAGACGGGGTGGATTATTTAGAGGCTAGAGATTCCAGAGTGGAAATGGGAGCGGATCACCATGGATTTTGTAGTTGGGCTCCCACAGACTTCGAGGAAGTTTGATGCTATTTGGGTGATTGTGGATCGGCTGACCAAGTCCGCACACTTCATTCCAGTTGGGACAACTTATTCTTCAGAGCGATTGGCTGAGATTTACATCGGCAAGATTGTTCTCCTTCATGGTGTGCCGGTGTCCATCAGTTCATATCGGGGCACGCAGTTTACATCGCAGTTTTAGAGGGCAATGCAGCGTGAGTTAGGGACCCAAGTGGAGTTGAGTACAACATTTCACCCTTAGACGGACGGATAGTTAGAGCGCACTATTCAAATATTAGAGGATATGCTACGCGCTTGTGTCATTGATTTTGGGGGTTCTTCGGTTCAATTTCTGCCGCTCGCGGAGTTTGCCTACAACAACAGCTATCAGTCGAGCATTCAAATGGCTCCGTATAAGGCATTGTACGGGAGGCGGTGCCTATATCCGGTGGGTTGGTTTGAGCCGAGTGAGGCTACGCTATTGGGTACTGACCTGGTTCAGGATGCTTTGGACAAGGTTAAATTGATTCAGGATCGGCTTCGCACAACGCAGTCTAGACAGAAGAGTTACGCTGATAGGAAGGTTCGTGATGTTTCTTTCATGGTTGGGGAGAAGATACTGCTCAAGGTTTCACCCATGAAGGGTGTTATGAGATTCGGGAAGAAGGGAAAGTTGAGCCCTCGGTATATTGGGCGTTTGAGGTACTTCGGAGGATCGGAGAGGTGGCTTACAAGCTTGCCTTGCCACCTAGTTTGTCCAGTGTGCATCCATTGTTTCATGTTTCTATGCTACGGAAGTATGTCAGCGATCCGTCTTATGTTTTGGATTTTAGCATGGCCGGTGCCATTTTGGATCAGCAGGTTCGAAAGTTGAGGTCAAAGGACATAGCTTCAGTAAAGGTGCAGTGGAGAGGTCAGCCAATTGAGGAGGCTACTTGGAAGACCGAGCGGGAGATGCGGATCGGATATCCATGCCTATTTGAGACTCTAGGCACATTTCTATACCTGTTCGATGACGAACGTGTGTTTAAGAGGGGGAGAATCTAACGACCCGGTCGGTCATTTCGAGAGTTGTAGCCTCGTTCTCCCATTTACTACTCATTTTATGCTTTACAGTTGTTATGTGACTTGGGGGGTTAGTTGGTTCGGGACCAGAGAGGTTTCGGAATAAATTGAGACACTTAGTCTCAAAGTTGAAAGGTTGACAGGATGTGGACTTATGTGTAGACGACTCCGAAATAGAGTTTTGATGGATCCATTAGCTCTGTTCGGTGATTTTAGATTTAGGAGCGTGTCCGGATTGTGATTTGGAAGTCTGTAGTGGAATTAGGCTTGAAATGGTGAAAGTTGGAAATTTAGAAGTTTGACCGAGAGTGGACTTTGTGGATACTGGGCTGGATTGAGGTTCCAGGAGTTGGAGTAGTCTGTGGTGTCTTTTTGACTTGTGTGCAAAATTTGAGGTCAATCAGACGTGATTTGATAGGTTTCAGAATCATTTGCACAAGTTCGAATTCCTTAGTTTTCACTAGGCTTGAATTGGGGTGCGATTCGTGTTTTTGGTGTTGTTTGATGTGGTTTGAGGACTCGACTAAGTTTGTACCGTGTTTTAGGACTTGGTGGTGTGTTTGGTTGAGGTCCCGGTGGCCTGGGGTTGATTTCGAATGGTTAACGGATCGAAAATGAGACTTTTGTGCATTTCTGAACTGGGAGCCTTCTGGTATGATCGCACCTGCGAGGGTCTTGGCCGCAGGTGCGGCGGATGTTATGCGGGTGTGGAGCTGGGCTGGCATAGGGTAGGATGCAGGTGCGAGGGGTAAACCGCATCAGGTAACCCGCAGGTGGGAGCAAGGCTCCGCAGATGCGGAGAAGAGGGGCGTAGGCTGCTTTCGCAGAAGCAGATCATGGGCCGCAGAAGCGCTTCCGCAGGTGCAGAACTTGGAGTGCAGGTGTGGACCGTGTGGACTTAAGTGACTTTCGCAGAAGCGAAGGATTTTCCGCGAAAGCGATTCCGGATGTGCGGATATTTGGTCGCAGGTGCGAAAGCACTGGGCAGTTTTCGATTTTCTTCATTTTGGACATTTCAAGCTCGGGCTTAAGCGATTTTTGAGAGGGATTTCGAAGGAATTCTTGAGGTAAGTCACTTGTGGTTTAATTCATTCAATAATTATGTTTCCCCATTGATTCTCCCACCTAGATTGCGTGGTTTTGAGGTGTAATTTGAGAGTTTGAGGCTAGAAATTTTGAGAGTTTAAATTGGGGATTTGAGTGACGATTTGTGTCAGATTTTGGTAAATTTGGTATGGTTGGACTCGTGGTTGAATGGGCTTTCGGATTTTATGACTTTTATCGGATTTCGAGACGTGGGTCCGGGGGTCGGGTTCTGAGTCGACTTTTGACTCTTGATTAATAACTTTGTATTTTCTTATGGAATTGATTCCGTTAGCTCGCGATGATTGTATCGAACTATTTGTGGCTAGATTTAGAGCATTTGGAGGCCGATTCGCGAGGCAAGAGCATGTTGGAGTAGGAATTTTCACGAGTTGAGGTAAGTAATAGTTCTAAATTTGGTTCTGAGGGTATGAAACTCTGTATTATATGTCATGATTATTGAGAGACCGAGAGACTGGAGAGATTGATGACCGAGTGAGGCCGAGGGCTTGATTGTGAGGATATTTATGAGAGCAGGCTGCACGTCGCAACATGTTTTATTGATTTATGTCATGATTGGCTTGTTATAGCGCTTGGGCTGAAGGAACCCCTCCGGAGTCTGTACACCCCCAGTAAGCGCAGATACTTACTGAGTGCGAATGCGAGTGCCGAGCATGAGTTCCGAGTGTTGGGGAGAAATGAGAGATTGTGAGAAATGAGAGACTGTGAGGTTGGAGTGAATGGGAGGACTGAGTGACTATTACTCTGAGTATATGCACTTGATTTCATAAGTGTTCTACTTCAGCTGGCATATATCACTGTCATGAGATTTCTAAGAGACACTATATCCTGTTTCAATTGAACTTGACATGAATTAACTGCTTTGGATTTAAATGTCGAACTTGGAAGCATGCCTATTTTTCCTGTATTATATTTTCTATAAATTGAATTGCATCCGTGAAGCTCGTCACTACTTTCAGTCCAATAGTTAGTCTTGTTACTTACTGAGTTGGTGTACTCACTCTACACCCTGCACTTCGTGTGCAGATCAGGTGTTTCTGGTCACGGTGGGTGTTGATTATCCGTGCAGCCTGATCATTTGGACCTTGACTCTCGCTCCCTATCTTTCAGCTTTATGTATTTATTTTTAGCTTTTCATAGATAGTATTTTAAGACTTGTGTTGTGTAGACGCTCATGTACTCAATGACACCCTAGTTTTAGGGACTTCCGTATTATGTTTTGATTTTTCATCTAGTTTTAAGAGAGCTTTAATTATTGAAACTGTTTTAGCTCATTTTTCATTTTAAAAGTGTTGGAAATATTTTAAAATGTCGGCTTGCCTAGTATCACGTTAGGCGCCATTATGACAGGTTAAGTTTTGGGTCGTGACAAGTTGGTATCAGAGCCTGGGTTACATAGATCTCACGATTCATGAGCAGGTTTAGTAGAATCTTGCGGATCGGTACGCAGACATCTGTACTTATCTTCGAGAGGCGGCCGAACACTTAGGAAACTTCACATTCTTGTATTCTTGTCGTGCGGATTTGTTGATTCCAGAAACTAAACTTCTGTTGTTCTATTCTCTCACAGATGGTGAGGACACGTGCTACCGGACAGGATGGATAGCCACCAGTACCACCAGCTAGGGCCACGAGAGGCCGAAGTCGCGGTAGGGGCTGCGGTAGGGGCAGAGGTGCAACTCATACAGCAGCTAGAGCAACACCTGCAGATCCCACCAGTTGCTCCAATTCAGGAGCAGGTTCTAATAGTGGTTGAGCCAGTAGGGCCAACTCAGGCACCAACTGTGTCCATTGTAATTCCAGGCCTTCAGGAGGCTTTGGCTCAGATTTTGACTGTGTGCAATTGCTTAGCTCAGGAAGTTTATGTTTAGACTGCGCCAGCCACTTCTCAGGCCGNCTGGAGAGATTGATGACCGAGTGAGGCCGAGGGCTTGATTGTGAGGATATTTATGAGAGCAGGCTGCACGTCGCAACATGTTTTATTGATTTATGTCATGATTGGCTTGTTATAGCGCTTGGGCTGAAGGAACCCCTCCGGAGTCTGTACACCCCCAGTAAGCGCAGATACTTACTGAGTGCGAATGCGAGTGCCGAGCATGAGTTCCGAGTGTTGGGGAGAAATGAGAGATTGTGAGAAATGAGAGACTGTGAGGTTGGAGTGAATGGGAGGACTGAGTGACTATTACTCTGAGTATATGCACTTGATTTCATAAGTGTTCTACTTCAGCTGGCATATATCACTGTCATGAGATTTCTAAGAGACACTATATCCTGTTTCAATTGAACTTGACATGAATTAACTGCTTTGGATTTAAATGTCGAACTTGGAAGCATGCCTATTTTTCCTGTATTATATTTTTTATAAATTGAACTGCATCCATGAAGCTCGTCACTACTTTCAGTCCAATAGTTAGTCTTGTTACTTACTGAGTTGGTTGTACTCACGCTACACCCTGCACTTCGTGTGCAAATTCAGGTGTTTCTGGTCACGGTGGGTGTTGATTATCCCCCCAACCTAATCATTTTGAGATTTCAAGGTAGCTACCCGACGTTCGCAGACCTTGACTCTCCCTCCCTATGTTTCAGCTTTATGTATTTAGTTTTAGCTTTTCATAGACAGTATTTTCAGACTTGTGTTGGTGCCGGGTGCGAAGCCACCTGCCCCGCCATACAAAATGTCACAACCCGAACTCACCGCGCTTCAGAGACAATTGACAGAAATGCTAGACACAGGGATCATCGTACCCTCCAAGTCCCCATACGGGTCCCCTGTGCTATTTCAAAAGAAACATGTTAGGAGTTTATGACTATGTGTGGATTACCGGGCTCTAAACAAAATCACTGTGAAGAACAAGTATCCTATTCCGCTCATGGCAGACCTGTTCGACATATTAGGTAGTGCGACGGTGTTCACCAAAATAGACCTGAAGACAGGTTATTGGCAAGTTCGGATCGCAGAGGGCGATGAACACAAGATGACGTGCGTGACAAGATATAGGTCATACGACTTCCTGGTGATGCCATTCGTCTTGACTAATGCACCAGCCACATTTTGCACCCTGATGAACCAAGTCTTTCGGGAATACATTGATGAATTCGTGGTGGTCTACTTGGACGACAATGTCGTATATAGCCAGACACTGGAGGAACATTTAGAGCACTTGCGGAAGGTCCTAACATGATTGCGGGAGCACGAATTATATGCGAAGCTGTCCAAATGCTCCTTTGCTCAAAAACAGATCGACTTCCTCGGGCATGTCATTGAGGAAGGGCGGATCAAGATGGATCAACAGAACGTTCAGGCTATCACAGATTGGCTGCCGCCTAAGGAAGTCCACGCCTTGAGGGCGTTCCTTGGCCTATGCAACTTCTATTGCCGTTTTATGAAGAATTACTCTCTCATCGCAGTACCACTGACAGAACTTCTCAAGAAGGTCACACCTTGGGATCGGGGACCCAGGCGAGCGGAGGCCTTCAACACATTGAAAGCGGCTATGTCTAGTAGCCCCGTCTTGGCCCTCCCTGATGTGGCCAAGCCATTCGAGGTACAAACGGATGCCTCCGATTATGCACTTGGTGGAGTCTTGCTACAAGAAGGGAATCTTGTAGCATACGAGAGCCGAAAGTTGAAGGATGCAGAGCGGCGCTATGCCACCCACGAGAAGTAATTATTGGCTATCGTCCATTGCCTACGTCTTTGGAGGCATTATCTGCTGGGAACCCCGTTCGTGGTCAAGACAGACAATACAGCTGTTAGCCATTTCATGACTCAACGAAAGCTGAATGGTTGACAGGACAGGTGGCAGGAACTTCTAGCGGAATTTCACTTCAACTTGGAGTACCGTAGTGGGAAGATGAATCAAGTCGCTGATGCACTCAGTCGGAGAGCGGATCTAGCATCAGTGTGCATACTCGCCACCCTAAGGGGGAGCGAAATAGCCACCGCCATAAAAGACCAAATACAGGGTCTACTCATCAAGGATCTTGCTGCACAGTATTTGGTTAATTTGGTAGAACAAGGCAAGACTTGCCAGTTCTACACAGAAGATGGTTTCCTGAAAGTGAAAGGAACCCGACTTTATGTTCCCAAAGGAGGAGATCTGTCAAGGACCCTTCTGGCGGAATGCCACGACACTTTGTGGGCCAGTTATCCAGGTGAAGAACGCACCAAAGGCGTTACTTCGCCGTCCATATTATTGGCCTCAAATGGCCGATGACGTCGCTCAGTACGTGAAGACTTGTCTAGTATGCCAGAAGGACAAGTCAGACCATCTGACACAAGAAGGACTCTTGGAACCACTGGCTGTCCCAAAGAGACCTTGGGAAAGCGTCTCCCTGGACTTCATCACCGGATTGCCCAAGGTCGGGGATCTCACAACTATCTTGGTTGTGGTGGATCGATTTTCCAAGTGTGCTACCTTTATAGCAGCCCACAGTATATATTAGTAGAAGATACAGCTCGACTCTTCTTCTCTCATGTCGTCAAATATTGGGGCCTACCCAAAGACATCGTTAGTGATCGCGACTCGCGCTTCACTAGCAACTTTTGGACTCTACTCTTTAAGTGCCTTGGGTCAAAATTAAGCCACAGTTCAAGTTTTCATCTGCAATCTGATGGCCAGACGGAGCAGTTCAATGGCATGCTGGAGGAATATCTCCACCACTTTGTAACTGGATCGTAGAGGAATTGGGTGAAGCTTTTGGATGCTGCTCAACTGTGTTTCAATTCACAAAAGAGCTCTAGTACCAACAAGAGCGCTATTGAAATAGTTACCGGACAGCAACCGCTACTCCCACACACTGTGAATGCACCAAACATGTCAAAATATCCTCGAGCCGCTAGCTTCTCAAGAGAATGGAAGCGAAATTTGGAGATAGTGCGGAGCTATCTTGTCAAAGCCCAAAAGCGAATGAAGAGGCATACTGATCAAAATCGTCGCTTTGTTGAGTATCAGGTAGGAGACAAAGTAATGGTCAAAATCCCAAAGCGGTACTTGTTTGGGGGAGTCCATGACCCTCGCCTATTACAAAAATATATTGGACCATTGTCCATTGAAAGGCGCATCGGAAAAGTTGCATACCGGGTGGATACCCCAGCTTGGTGGAAAATTCATCCCGTCTTCCATGTCAGTCTCCTGAAACCTTTTCGGGAAGATACGGAGGATCCCTCACGGAGCCAACTTACAATACCCAGTATTCGAGGCCCCAATTCAACTGGAAAAAGGTGTGATGAAGCTATTCTTGATGATAGAGTGATTCATGCCTCAAGGAAAGATCACCAAGAGTTCTTGGTGAAATGGCAGGGACGTGATGTAGAGGAGAATACTTGGGAGAGGGGGACAAATCTCAAAGCCTACAAGAGCCTAATTGATGACTACCTTGCAAGTAAGGTACCGAGGATGTCGCCAACTCAGGTGGGGGAGAATGTCATGGGCGGCTTTCCAGCCATGCCCCATGACCCCTTGGACTCGCCCCGTGGCGTCCTGACAAGCCTCTCAACGCCCAGTGTCACGGTCGGCCCCGTGGTCTCGGCAGCTCCAAGTGACAAGCGCGCAGGCGCCTCTGTCGCCCCACTGATAACAAGCCCCAGCGTCCAGCCACAGACAGACACGGCGACGCAGTGCGCGGACCCTGATGCTTATGACAAAGTTGTTGCAAACGGACTTGTTTCTACATTGTAGAAGACTAAGTCCTTTTCATTGTAAATATAGAGTAAGTTTACTTTATTTTCTTTTAGTATGCATCTACAGCTTTCTTAGGTAAAGTCATGTAACTTTGGGTTTTTTTTTTTAAGCATTATTAGGGGGGATCAAGCATTCAAAATTTTCTAGCAATCAAACAATTCTCTGTACTGGTGTCTCTCCCCCTTGACACCGCGTAGCTTTTTTTGTAATAGCTTTCATTTGTACAATCAAGCTTTATTTCTCAATTCTCTCTGTTCTCAGTTGCTCACGACATTGGTTTTTCCGTACGGCACTGACAATCTAGTCTAGCGTACGGAGGGGACCTCAGTTGGCGGACAGCAATCGTACTGACATCGATTGTTTAGTCTTACGTTGCCTTTCGAAAGAACCTCAGGAAGGCGCCGCATAACATTTCGCATGAACGAGTAACAGAACATGTTCAAGAAGCACACCCCTTCACATGTGAACGTGCTTTTTGAAATAGTTGGTAAATGTGGATTTTTTAAATCTATCTATAAGTAGGATAATTAGTTCCTTTAAAGTTCTAAATCTACTTTTATATAGGCATATAGAAGGAGCCCATTATAAGAATCAATCAAATAAGGGAATTTATGGTGAGAGAAGAGTGCAGTGTACCAAACAAATTTGTTCACGAACGGTTGTGACTTTTAACTATGATTATGATCCGTCGGCTTGGGATATTTGTAGGCATCAATTCTTTCTTTTTTTTTAATTGGGGTAGGTTATTATGGAGGGTATTTAAGTAATTTAGCTTTTTATTTTTGAGGTTCGCACTTTTAATATAACTAGTTTCTCCACACGATACATAAACAAACTACATCAAATATTTTTCCAATGTACATTAGTTGTTTTTAGTATATATATATATATATATATATATATATATATATATATATATATATATTATATATATATATATATATATATATATATATATTACAAACTTAAATATATCAAAAGCTAGCATTCTTAAGTAAACTTAAAATCTTTCATGAATAAAGTCAAATGGCATCTTGGTCGATAAACTCTTCTACGTTCTTCTAACTGTCCGTATCAATTAAGTTTTAGTATATCATAATGAGTTATTTTTTTATCTAGTTAATAGAAATTAATTAATTACTTAGATAAGATAAAATTAAGATCAATATATCCTTGTACTAGTTAAAATTATTCTGTTTCTAATTTTTTAATAAAAACGTAATGGCTGATATCCTCCCTATATGGTACTTTCTTTCACATTAAATGGGACTTAGATAAAGGAAATAAAAATTCGGCAAAAAAATATTAATCAGATGTGGAAGAAAATTAAAATGGGACTTAGATAAATAGGAAAGCATAGAAGGAATTAACATTTTTTGTCAAAATGATGGACTTAGTATCGCTCTGTCCCTCCAGTTTTCTGAAATTATTCAAATATAGTTAAAGTATATTACCTCTACTTGTAAGAAGTATATTATCTATATTAATGTATAACTTCATAAATGCAATGAACTAAAAGCGGTAAAATGAAAAACTATAAGTAAATATATGTGTGATTTCATCTTTTTATAAGTCAGAGTTATTACTCATATGTCAATATTTTTGATCGAACATGCATATGCTAGAGCTATTTATAATACGAAAAGATTTTATCATACAGCTTTTTAACACTTCATTAAAGTTGTCTTGTATTCATGTTTCACATGAAGAAGTTTGGAATATATTAGAGATAAAGAAGAAAGAGTCAAATGCCAATGACAAGAAGAAATGAGCCGATAGTTAAAAGTTTGAAAGAATTATTTTATTCTTGAACTTTCTGTTCGGCCAAGTTTGGAATAAGGTCAATTGGGCTAAAATTTTAAGAAACTAAGACTAAAAGTACAAAACTAAAATATAATAAAGTACAAAAATGATTCTATCACAATGACAATAAAATTGTAAGAATCTAAATCATACCTCATGCACTCTCAACTTTGATGGATATAACAATTATTGGTAAAGTCTAATTATGTTACGGTATCCTAATCCTACTTTCCCTTTTAATCCTAATGAATTTGACAGGGTTAATCCTTAGTAATCCTCCCTGTAGCTTCATCGAAGCGATCCTTTAATGAGTTGGTATCAGAGCCATGTTTCATAATAGTAACAGATACTAAGTTTAGCACCTTCTTTACTAATGAATATCATTAGGAAACAGACTACTGTTAAAAACAGTAGGAAAGAAGAGTATGATATGCCCCAACAAATAGATCTCCTTAATAAGAGGACGAGCCCTAGAATCCAACCTAAGGTTATATACCAGTTAGGTACCTTTGAGAAATTAGGTTTAAAACAAGTAGTTAAAACTACTGAAAAGACCATTACTGTAGATAGTGACCATGCTATGTTCAGATTATTATCTGAAAATGATTTAGCTCCTTATAGGGAAACACATAAATTCTTGCATATAGGTTTAATACAAGTTGCCTTTAAGCCCCTTACATTGAGAGGTTTACTTGAGAGCTTTATAGCAGCACTTAGGGATGGTAGGAACCAAAATTGGAAGAAGTCCCTTATAGGAACGGTTCAAACAAGTTTGGCTTATAGTCCTGTGTATTTTAATGTTTATCCTAATTTGCAAGTTTCGTTAAGTGATGATAATTCGCTAAATGCTTTAATATTAAGTATTAAGCTCCATGGTTATGATTACTTGCCTGGAACTGAAGTTATATGTATTTGTTATAGGATTTATTACAAGCCTTTATATACGCTGAATCCTATGTGCAAAATTATGGATTTCAAAAATGAAACTATTTATAGAAACTAATTTTGGCAAATCTAAAGTTATTACCAGGAGACCTATTAAGTGGGATGAAATAGATTTTCCCAAAGAATGGGTAATTGAGGAAACAATAGCTCCTCGAAATAATATTAACGTGAAATCACAGAAGTAGAACAAGCTTCTGATGGAACTGTTAAGATCGTTCAATAAACTGGATCAATTTGATAATATCAGTTATTCATCTAGATTAACTAGATCCAACTCCTCATACATCTCTCCTATTGATTATAAGGTAGATTTTCCTTCAAGGGCATCTACATCACAGATTAGAGAAAATGATAGAATTGATGTTATAAAAATTAGCATAGATAATATTGCTAGTGTTATACCAGACCCAACTGAATCCGAAATGGATTTTTTAAACGGTTTACATGGATAGAGACCAAATAAATTTTAGCCCGGGATCACCGGCAAGAAAATTAATTTCTGCAGAATTTAAAAAACCCAGATGAGAACTTGTTAGAAACTGGTTTTTTGATAATTTCAATGAAAAACTAATAAAGTTTTTCCAAGATGATTTTTATAATAACATTAGTAGATATAACAAGATTATAACTTGTGCCATGATTTATGTCTAAATATATTGATGGTTATATTTTCATGCTAGAAAGAGATTATAAGCTCAGTAGTGGGAAAGTTACTAAATCTATTTTCCCACACCAAACATCTTTCCAAATGGGAGAAAAAGATAAGGTTATATATTATACTGCCTTTTCTAAATTGTTTGATGATAATACTGGTACTATTACTGCTAGAAATTTAAATATGATGTTGACTCAGAATAATTATACTAACATCTATGTTAGTATTTTGGGTGAACAGGTAGCTTCTATCAGTGATAGATTGGACAAGCTTATAGCAGAAGTCCAAAAATTAGCAACAAAGATACTATAAAAGGTAAGGAGCAAATAGCGACTGCCAGTATCCAACCCCCTCCAGAAGTCAAAGACTTTAAATTGAAAAGTCTCGATGAATTGGAGAAGCTGCTTAATAAGAAATTTGAAGGATTTATGATTAGTCCTTTAAATTTAGAAAATTTATCTAGCGAAGAAAGAAAAGAATTTTTTTGATGAAATTAATAAAAATTCAGAGAAGTTTGCTCGGAAACCAGTACAAAGGATGTACTATTATCATAGACCGACCCCTCAGGATGTTTTACTAGAAGAAGCTGAGCCCAAATATTTCTCACAGAGTTATAGTGGTAAGGAAATCTATGAATGGAACATAGATGGATTTACAGAAAGACAAATTTATATCCAGGTGCATAGAATGCTTATGTATAGTACTATCTGTAAGGTAAATAATAATTCTGAGAAAGCCATAGCTGATATGATTATAGCTGGGTTTATTGGCCAACTGAAAGGATGGTGGGATAATTATTTGACTAATAGTCAAAGAGCAGATATCTTAGGAGCTGTTAAGATAGAAAATGGACATAATGTTCAGAACATAGTCTATTCTTTGGTTCTCAATATTATAGAACATTTCTCAGGTAGATGGTTAGATAATAGTGAAACCATTAGGACTATGCTTCGAAATCTTAGGTGTCATACACTTATAGAGTTTAGATGGTATAAGTTATCCAGAGTTATGGAATTACCCAAGTGTAATAGTACTCACTGGAAGTCTAAGTTTATAGATGGACTTCCCACTTTATTTGCTAAAAGAATTAGAAAGACCCTTAGAGGTACTACTATGAGTATAGGCTATAATAGTTATACTTATGGTAAATTAATTAGTGTATGCACTCAGGAAGGTTTAGCTCTTTGCAATGAGATTAAGCTAAACAAGGATTAAGAAACACCGTTTTAATGAGAGACAACAATTAGGTGAGTTCTGTGAGCAATTTGCCATAGATATTCCTAAGATTAGAAAACCTCATAGGAAGAAGAGAGACCAGAAAGAGCCTTATAGGTATAAGAGAAAGAAGTGGAGAAATCCTGAAAAAAGAAGAGAAAAGACCGAGAAGCGAAGGTTTAGTTATAAGAAGAAAAAGGATTTTATTAAGTCTATTAAGCCAGATGCCTGTTATAAGTGTGGTAGAGTAGGGCATTATGCCAAAGATTGCAAGGTTAAGGATAAGATCAAAAACCTTGATTTAGATGATAGCATTAAGGATTCGTTATATAAGATCCTACTAAATTCATCCCCATATTGCAGTGACACAGAATCTTCAATCGATGAAGATTTGAAGGTGTTACAGAATGAAGAATATTATTCTTCTTCAGAAACAGAATGTGAACCTTGTAAACAAGGCCAGTGTTGTAATAACAGTACATAGGATGAATTTTATAATATTTATTCGCAGTTTAAGGACTTAGATATTAATGTCCTTACCAATGACAATTTATTAGAACTCCTTAGAGTCATTAAGGATCTTGAGTTAAGATCCCAGATTATAGATAGGATAGATCCCATTAAGGATAATAGTTCTAAGGATTCTGAAGTTGAAGGAATTCCTTCCCAAAAGGGTCCTTATATAATTTCTGATATAAAGAGGATTTTAAGAGAAAAATCCCAGGCGTTTGATAGGCCAACCACTGTTCAAGACTTGAAGGAGGAGATTAGTAATCTCAAGCATGAAGTCTCGAATCTAAAGGCTTCTAATATAGCCTTAGATAAAAGGATTATTAAGTTAGAAAATCCTCAGGTTACCCCAAATTTAGAATTCAATACTGATATCATTGAATAAGAATTAGGTCCTAGTACTTCTAATAAAGAAGTAAGAGATGATTTTTTAGGAACTGTTAATTTTTCTGATAATGAGTTCTTGCAAATATTACAGTTTTTCTGATAATGAGTTCTTGCAGAAATTACAGTTCTTTACTACTTAGAAATTCCTCATAAAGGTAACGCTTTTGATTGATTATAATTTCAAAAGAGAGTTTGTTGTATTATTTGATAGTGGTGTAGATTTAAATTGCATAAAAGAAGGAATAATACCTTCTAGATATTTTCAAAAAATCACTCATAGATTAAAGAATGCTAGTGGACAGCATATGGGTATTAATTATAAATTACCTAAAGCTTTTATTTGTAAAAATAATGTTTGCATTCCTGAAAATTTTATTTTAATAAAAGATATTCATCAGGATATAATATTAGGTGTGTCATTTTTTCACAAAATTATGCCTTTTACTAACTGGGATGCTAATAGTTTTACAGGTACATACAATGGAAAATTTATTACCTTTGAGTTTATAGCTCAACCAATTCAAAGATTTTTGAATGAAATTATTTCTAATAACATCACTGCAAAAAATAAGCAGATTGATTTTCTCAAAAATGAAATTTGCAGTCTTACTATTGAGCAGGATTTAAAAGCTCCAAAGTTAATAGAAAAATTGATTTGTTAAAAAATCAGTTTTCTTTACAAATTTATGGAGACCATCCATAATCAATTTTAGAACAGAAAAAGTCATATTGTAAGTCTTCCTTATGAAGAAGGATTTTCAGAGGGTACTATCCCAACTAAAGCTAGGTCATGCCAGATGAATTCCTGATATTTGGAATTATGCAAAAAGAAAATTGATTCTCTAATAGAGAAAGGTTTAATAAAACCTTCAAAGTCCAAATGGTCTTGTACTGCTTTCTATGTTAATAAACATGCAAAACAGGAACGTGGTGTTCCTAGACTCGTTATAAACTATAAGCCCCTTAATAAGGCGTTAAAATGGATTAGATATCCTATTTCTAATAAAAAGGATAATTAGATAGATTACATGATGCGATTATATTCTCAAAGTTTGATTTAAAATCAGGCTATTGGCAGATTCAAATAACTGAATCAGATAGATATAAAACCGCTTTTAATGTCCCAATGGGTCAATATGAGTGGAATGTTATGCCATTTGATTTGAAGAATGCTCCTTCTGAATTTCAGAAGATTATGGATGATATCTTTATTTCTTATACTAATTTTATAATTGTTTATATTGATGATATTTTAATATTCTCAAAAAATATTGAAAGTCATTTTCGACACTTAGAAATATTTAGAAAGATTATTATACAAAATGGTCTGGTTATTTCTAAGTCAAAGATGAATCTTTTTCAGACTAATATTAGATTTTTAGGTCATAATATTGAAAAAGGGAAAATAATTCCTATTAATCGTAGCATTGAATTTGCTTATAAATTTTCTGATATTATAACTGACAGAACTCAATTGCAGAGATTTTTGTGCAGTCTTAATTATATTTCTCCCTTTATAAAGGGTCTAGCTAAAGATACTGTTGTTCTTTATGATAGACTTAAGAAGAACCCAAAACATTGGACTCATAGTCATACATATGCTGTTCATATTATAAAAAAAAGGTTAATAACCTTCCATGTTTAACACTTGCTAATCCTAATTGGAATAAAGTGGTTGAAACTGACGCTTCTGATATAGGTTATGGTGGAATATTGAAACAGATATGTCCTAGTAATAAACAGGAATATCTTGTCCAATTTTATTCTGGGAAATGGAATAATTCTCAGAAAAATTATGCGACTGTAGCTAAAGAAATTCTGGCTATAGTTAAATGTGTATTGAAGTTTCAGACTGATTTATATAACCAAAAATTTATAATAAAAATTGATTGTCATGCAACTAGATTTATCTTTAATAAAGATTTTAAGCATGATGTTTCGAAACAGATGTTTGCAAGATGGCAAGCATTACCAGCTTCATTTGATTTCGAAATTATTTATAAAAAGGGTAGTGATAATAATCTTCCTGATTTTCTTACTAGAGAATATTTGAATTCCTAAATCCTTGTGTTTCATTGTGCAGATGAGACCACAGTATAGACCCCCTCGAGGGAGGGGAAGAGGAACTGGTAAAGGCAGAGGTAATATCCTTGCCCAAATTAGTAATCAAAAGCTAATAGCTGCTAATTTTTCAGAAAGCTCGGGGGTTAACACTGACCACCCTATGTATAAGGAGTTTATGGATTTCATAAAATTCAAACAAGATTCGGGTAATAACCCACCTTCGTACACAACAACCTTAACAGAAGAAGGCCAAGAAGGAAATGGGGTTTATAGCCAAAGTTCACAAAAAGAATTAATAATTCTTTTAGAACAATCTGACCTTAAATGGAAAGATAATCTCTGGCAAATAATGGCTAGGTACCTAGATACAGCATCATATGTTTCTATTGCTTATGAATATAGGATGAATTTTGAATTAATTCTATTATCGATAAATTCAGCTGAAATTCAGCACTTTTATCCATCGACCACAAGGAAGATTTATAACTTTTCTAAAATCATAATTAAGCATATTATTCCTGCTGATGAATGGAGAATCAGTACATTGAAAGAAAGGGATTATATCCACCCGGAACAAAAAATTTCTGTTAAGTTTAACTATTGGGATTATATCCAAAGTTTTAATAAAACTTTCTTATATGAAAATTCTAATCGAAAGCATTCATGGTTTATAAAAATCTATTATAATATTTTCGCACAAAATATACCAAATTGGTTCTGTGAATGGTGGACTATATATAGCCCATCAATAGATATTTTACCAGAAAATTTTAAGAGTTTATATACTCAGTGGGTAGAATTATCCCCTAAATTAATCAGTTTGCAGAAAGATAATATTTTCTTTAAAGGAATGGCCCTGATGTAATTTTTTTCATAGAAATTTCAATCCCGTGGATTATGAAATGGGATATAGAGGTTGGTTATACCACCAAGGGATTTTCATGTCTTAATAGAATATTTTATACCAAGTTCTGGAGCAAAATGCTTCAAAAAAAGAAAGAAGGAAGGAAACGTCCATGGACAAGAAGCCGTGGATAATATCCACAAGGCGCTGGAAAGTTACAATGCAAGAAGTAAAATCAGTAATACTGAAGATGAGATCAGCCCTTTCAAACACATACCTAGAAGGTTACAGATGAAAAAGGGTGCAGTTTCAAAGAAGGAGATTATAGCCTCCTATCTCGAGAAGTCAGGAAAGACATAGCCAAGAATTTTGACACAGAAATTTTAGATGATGTGTCAATAGCGTCAATCGGTAACACCACAGATGAGGACATATGTTTAGCGGGAGAATCCCAAGAAGTTCATACAGAGCAGATCAATATTGAAGAAATCGAAGATTTTCTAAAAAAAATGAAGGAAAATACAGAGGAATCCTCATCATCAAAAAACGACAAAAGCAAAGCAGTCTTTGGAAAATAATTGAAGGCCCCATTAGAATTATTAGAGTAATAAAATAAATCAGCTTTTATAAAGCAAAAGACCCCACCATTATATAGTGTAGGAAATCAAATCTACTTTTATAATTGTTTATATTCGTTTTTACTTTTTTTTTTTTATTGGCCACACTTATAATTATTTTGTCGGTCATTTTTTGTTTTCTTCTTTTCAAGATCCATTATATAAAGGATCATAAGTTTCAGAATAGAGCAGGTTTTTCTTTAGGCATCGTAGTCTCTCTCACTTGTAAACACTTTCTTCTTCCTACTAGCAAATTTGTGTATTAATAAAAATCAAAAGGCTTATTGGCCACAACCGGCGATCTCAGGTATATCTTTTTCTTACATTTAATTTCTATTTTCTTGATTGGATATTTAGCCTAAATGATAGGCTAAATACTTAAGTGTTAAACTTAGGAATCTGGAGCTATTCTGCAGCATGCTTTAGTATTAATTTCAATACTGTATCTTTCCGATGATGCTTAGATTAAAGGTTAAACCCAGGCAATTTTAAGTTTAGATAGTAAGCTCTGGTTATGGCAGCATAACCGGTGGTCTTCGCAGAACCCGTTTTTAAGCCATTACGGGCATTGTGAAAGGGCTTAGCAGGCAAGGCTGTAGTTTAGAATTTACAGGAAAAACTTAGAATTTGACAGGGTTAATCCTTAGTAATCCTCCCTGTAGCTTCATCGAAGCGATCCTTTAGTGAGTTGGCATACTTTCCCTTTTAATCCTAATATACTTATTTAGAGGAAGCTATAATATATGTATATATGTATGTATGTATGTATTTGTATAGGTCAAAATCTGTCTTCAGAATATTTAGTGGAATATGACATTAAAGAAAGTTATCGGTCGAGCTCGCCAAGACGTAGCAACGTCAATGGCCGAGGTTTCGACATGAGCCGTAATCAAGACTTCGGCGGAGATCGTAGTCAAGACGTCAACAAGGGTCAAGGTCGAGATTGACTACCGATGATAAGACTTGTAACGGCTAATTCGTCATAATAGGGTACTCAAAGGAAATAATCTAGTAAATATTCCCTACATTTGTACTGCTAGGGAATCCTAGAAAATGGCCCCATATATATAGAAGAGACAATGATAAGGGCAGGTGATATTCATTCTCATAAGAACACTTTTGAGAAGAAGACTCTCCCTTGCAAAGACACAAAGATTACCTTTTCACAAATATTCTTATTCATATTATTCACGATCTTTCCATCAGATCCGAGAATTGTTCATGCGAATCTTGGATATAATCTGTCATTCATCATTGTCAGGCAAAATATTTCCCCTACCCATCAGTATTGGGTGAATCATTCTCTCAATTTACTTAAATATCATCTATTGACATTTATTGTTAGTTATATCACCCTTAATGTTCTTGGTGTAAGAGTATTTTACATTTATTATCATCAACAACAAACAGAATCTGTCCCGTCGCTATACGCTTTTGTGCTAATATCTAGAATTATTATCCTTAGTTAAATTTAGCTTCATATCAAATAAATTTAAAAATTTAATCGGAGATTATATTTTTTGGTCAACCAGTAATCAAACTCAAATTCCAAAAGTAGATTCCAACAGTAAGGAAAAATTACGAATAAGTTCACATTCTTTTAAGAGAAAGGCTTATATTTTATTGTATTCCAGAGTTGATATTTACCTTGAGGAAATGCAAGTTCACGCCTCAAAGCAATTATTTTGTTTTAAAATCCCCTGACGTGATCTTCTGTAACAAAAATATGTTCCTGTTAGTTTTAATGTTCTGTTATTGAATTCTAAGGTTAGAAGATATTTGTTACTTTTGACTTGAAAAATCATTACAAGAAGTTAAAGTAGAAAACAACAACATAGGTGCCACGGGTTCTTGGGTGAATAAACTGTTAGTAAAATTGGTAATTTGAGGAATATGATATAACCACGAGAAACGGTCCTAATGACTTATCAACAGAAAATAAAACTCAAATTGTACATTACCAAAATTTGTTAAAATAGAACGAATATTGAGACCCAATATTGGTTTCTTTTCTTTGTATTCCTCGGCCAGTTAAAGCTATAGCAAGAGTTAGAAAGCACGAATATAACTGAAAGCAAATTTATGCCTTGTCCATGACTATTTTGATGCAGAAAGCAAAAACAACATAGAAACATAAAAACTTAGTCCGAAAAACTTCAAACTTAATTAACTCTAATCAGAAAAAGTTTCGATTCAATTACAAATTGTAAATCCATCTCAGAACCTTAGTTGAGAAACAAAGATAAAGAGCAGCATGAAAAGTTTAAACATATATTTTTCGTTATGTAAATAGAAGTGAACTTACATATGGATTTCACCAGAGATAGATATCGGGAAAAATAAATTGGTTGAACAGTTGCGACGCACTAAAAAGCATTAACAGAGAAGAAAAAGTACCCATTCGGAAATTTGTATTTCTTTGTAGAGAAGGAAACAAAACATTGCGACTCTTCGCCAAAGACGCACGGCTCCCTGAAGATTTGTTTTAGGTTTTCTTTTTAATAAATTAAATAGGGTATTAACTAAAAGGATAATTTTACAATTTAACTTTTAAGTCAAGGCTTCCTGTTTTTAATCCTTAGACAAGGACGTACAATCCCCGTTAGCATCACTCTATTTGATCTATTTGACCGTACCAAAAGATCCATAAACCCTCCTCTCAAAATTAATTTCTCTTCCAAATTTCTCTCAAAGACGAAGCTTCAACCTCATTTTTCATCTCCGCTGGCATCCACCGGCAATATCATCCGGCAAAGTAAGTTTATCTTTTCTCTGTCTTCTGAAGTTTCTTTCTTCTTATTTGCTTAAAACCAGAATCTTTTTCTCTGTTTCTTTCTAGTTGAAGGTTCACTGTTTGGGCTGTTTAGAATGCTGATTGTTGTGGTGAATATTGATTTAATGTTGAATACTGTTTGTTATTGCGTTGGAGCAAAAATGGAATTTTGTTTATTGGGGTTGCTATGGCATATGGCCTCTTCCAGTATGAAAGATGTACTGTTTGTTTAATGTGATCTTGTTTATCTCTTTGTGTGTATTGTGAGAGGAGTCCTCAAAAGAATTTAAAATTAGATAAACTAATGTATATTAATAACCATGATTAATAGAAGTTTATGAGTTAAGCGATAAAAATTTATGGGCAAATACTCTGGCTATCTTAGATTAATTTTACATGCAGATTATAAGTTTAACTACGACCCCGTGCAATCCCCGTGGAATGCCAAAATCTCTGGCACCAAGGGAGTTATGTATATTTGTGTATCTATTTATAGGTGTAGAATACAGTTATATCCAATGAGCTTTTGCGTATGGGGTATATCACTGAGTTCTCCTTCACATATTCCATTATCCTTTTTAGCAGAACTTCCATTTCATGTGAAATGCAAAATGGAGGAAAATTAATACTACTTTTGGATTTGGTCTAACCAGTCTTCATATTGGCCTTGTAAAATAGGAAAGAAGAGATGTTGTCCAATGCGGGACAAATCTAAAAAACTTTTAATATCCCAACTGCTTAATACAAACACTAAACATTCCTAACAAATTCTCTCAAACTCAAGTGTGTTTGATTAATCTAAATAGCACAAACAGATTCTTCATGAATAATTAATGACTCCTCCATTCAAATCCGAAAGATCTAGTCTTACACTGATTGTGCTCACACTAAGAACAAGCACAGAGCAATATCTTTTTTTTTGGGTNGGGGGTTGTCAGTAATTACAACATACTTTAGGTTAACAAAATATGAACTTTAGAAAAGAACCAAAATTTCCAGTGTAATACCTAAATCAAAAACTGTGTGTTCACAAACTCAAGATAGCTAATAGCCTACTATATGAAAGTATTTTGGCACCAAGGGGGTTATGTATGTTTGTGTATCTGTTTATAGGTGTAGAATATAACTATATCTAAAAGTGAAGTTTATATATGGGTAAGATGATATCTATATATTTATATATCCATATATATAAAAGAGAAATCGGACAAGTTTAAGGAGCCACGTATATATATGGCCTTAAACAAACATGAATATCCCCGAGTATAATAAGCTTGTTGTAGCTTAGACTTAATTCATAACAAAAAGTGTCAATTCTTTACACTGTGTTACCGTATCTGAATTAATCGAGTGGAAAAAAATGATGAAGATGGTCATGTTGAGTCACACTGTGGATTGTCAATATTTGAACAAAAAGGTTGCCCTTTGTTAAGAGATACATCTAGAAATCTTGAAGAGCTTGAGCGAAAACAAGCTCATCTTTATGTTTTGAGAAATTGTGTAGAAGTTCAACCATTTTAACGGTATATTTCTTTATGGTATTGTACATCGCAATTTGATTTTGTTAGCTTTTTCTTAATTATTATTTTTATTTTTAAACAGGGAGTACGAGCAGAGTAATAGTGACATGAACTTCGATGATTGATTTTTTCATCGAGTAAGTTTTCACTGTATTTTTTATTCAATTTGTCATACTTATAATTTAGTGTAGTTTATCTTTTGAGTGTTTATGGTTGTATGGTGGGTGCTGCTGCAGGAATTTTATTGTTCTTCTGGTCTTTGTAGTCCTAACTGTTTTATGTGATAACCTGAATCAAATCGGCAATTTTTCGTTAATGTTGGCTTGTCTCTAGTCTCACTTCTTTAGTTGTATGGGCATTGGATTACAGACTCCAAACTATCCTATTAATATTAAGTGTTGTGTTTGATACTGAATCCGCCAGGTTCAGGAAGTTCTTTGCCAAAATTATCCCTCTTGTTATCTTCTCTATCTCGCTTTGGCATCATTAGATTATTTAATTATTTATTTTTGTACAGATCATGCAAATGCGCAAGGAAGGAAATTCATATGTAAGTTGCAGGTTGTATTCTTTGGCTAGAGGTCCTTTTGATGGAATCCAAAGATTCAAGGGGTATGAAATAAATGATTTTTGGTTTCATACTAAACAACTCGAAGGTAATAGAGTGAAGCAAAATAGTGGTGTTTTAGTAAGAGGAGTAACAAATGGTCAAAATACAAATTACTATGGTGTTCTAACCGAAATAGTAAAATTCCAATACGTCGAAGGTAAACAAATTGTATTATTTAAATGTGATTAGTGGGATGTTGATCACATTGGAAAAGGAGTGAAAATAGATAAACATGACTTAGTTAGTGTCAATACTAACCGAAAATTAGCAACAAAGGGTTAGAACAAGTTTTTTATGTCAAGGATAATCTTTATCCCAATTGGTCAATTGCCTTGAATGGTCATTCTACTATTTTACTGATGGTATTGTCAATGAAGAAACTTTTCAGCAAAATGCTCAAGATTTCTCCTGTACATTTGAGGAAGATGAAGACTTTCAGCCCGTTTGGACATATGAAATATTTTCTTTTTATCAAATTTTTTTTTACAAATAATGTTCGGTTATCAAAATCTTACATTTTTTCCAGTCTCAGTTGAAAATGCATTTTCAAATTTGAAAAACTGGTGAGAACCAGTTTTTTAATTGAAAATGGGAAGGTTGCTAGTGTTTAGTTGCAAAATATGTTGAAAAAAAGACATCCAAATGTGTTGCAAAAATTATAACCAAACACAACTTCATCTTCAATTCAAATTTTAGTGAAATTTTAAATTTGAATTTTTTTTTTGGAATTCATGTCCAAAACGCCTACTTTATGTATTGGAGAAGAAATGATCTCGATGTTATCAACACTGATTTTACCTTAGCTGATGATATTATTGAAGACATCGAATCAGAACCTGAAACGGTGATGAAGATTTGTTACTCTAAATATTTAGAAGTCTTATATGCATATTTGTTTATACTCGATTAATGTTAAAACTTTTACTTATTTGCTTGAGAGATGACGTTTAATTCTTTATTATTTTACTAAATTTATGAATTACTTCAATATACTGAATTATTTTGATTGAATATGAATTAATATTTAATAGTGTTATGTTGATAATTATAGTTTGAATGAGTTCAAATGTTCTTTTCTATTGGGTGTATGTTGCTGGATTATCTAGTTACAACTTACGAGGTTGATGAAATTATGGTGATACGCCACTATTTATGAAGTATTATTAGGAAGGGTGCTCTTAATAAGCGGAAAGATACATCATTCAGCAGTATTTTCTACATTATGTAGTCTCTTATCAGAAAATCTTTTAATAGGATTGGGGAGGTGAATAGAGATAAAAAGGAGAGGAAACTTGACCCAGAGTGTTCCCTTGCAACAAACTGTCGTTCAGTTAATTCGGCCGTATACGACCATTATTTGATGCTCGAATAATTCGACAACTGCATACTTTCCGCGTGAGAAATGGGAAGGAGTACACTCTCTCGTCCTTACACTTCTTTCTTCTTCATAGTCAACACAATTGGTTATTGTGGTTACCTTTCTTTTTCTACTTCTGCATCACCACAAAATTTTATTTTCACTCTAAATATTAGGCTCCCGTTTCGGTATAAATTATAATAATTTTTCCCAAAAGAGATTAAAAATATTGTTTGTTCATGAAATTTAATTAATTTTTGAAATAAAATTGAGGAAAAAGTTTCAAAAACTAGTTTTGACCAATTTTTGTGCGGAACTTTTCTCTACTTATAATACTTTAAAAAATTTTTTTAAGTAAAATGGATGTCCAAATATAACTTCAACTTCAAATTATTCTCAATAGATCTTTAAAAACCCTTTTTTTAAGTTTCAACCAAATTTATGAGAAACTTATATTTTTTTGTTAGATCAATAGACTATCGAAACAAGTTCTGTATTGATTTGATGAATGTAGAAATCTCTCGGGAAGCACATATACATGAATATTGCTACATATTCATCTAACTATGAAACTTTAATTATGTTAGTACTATTTTTATAGTTACTGCAAGTGCAGGATAAAGTTTATACTTTGCTACGAAAGTTTTTGGTCTCTACGTTGGTAGCTATATCATTTTGAAGCAAGACTATTCTTTTAGCTATAAAATTATGTTCAAACACGTGTATCATTGCTAAAAAATTACAATTGCTACAGTGATTTTAATTTCATAGTAAAAGCTTAGAATTAACTACAACACTTATTGCAGCTATTTAAATTCGTGGCTACATCATTTTGTCATGATAGTTAGTTGTAGCTATTGAGCTAAATACTGCCACGGATTTTATAAATTGAAGCAAAGATATTCATTTAACTACAAGATTTTGATTGACATAAATTATTGTGGCAAAAAATACTTTGTTGCTATAACAACTTCAAACACGTAGCAAAAATTAATAATTTGCTACAAATCTTTAGTGTAGCGATAAATTTTTAGCTATTTTGGTAGCTATTGCCATGATAGTTAGACACTATAGTAAAAATGAGAAATTAGCTTTGTCAGTTTAACTTCGTAGCTAAGAAATTTTACGAAATTGTGAATAGCTACCAAATTATAATTTATGTGGCAAATATTCATAGCATTACCAAGTACCAGTGGGAAAGGCCAATTCTTGGTTAAGCCAGTAGCAATTTCGCAAAGCAAATAGTTCGAAGAGGAAACGTAGCAGCTATGAAGGTGTTAGTCCAATGGTCCAACTTGCCCCTGAAGATGCCTCCTGGGAAAATTATGATTTTCTCAAAGCCAAATTTTTAGATTTTGATACTTAATCCTTGAGGTCAAGGATTGTTCGAAGAGGCCGGATAAGTCATGAGTTGTAGTCTAAATGTAACCAACGGGGTTCGAAACTGGAGGTAAGGAATTAGTCATTTAATTACCAAATGGACGGCTGAGATTAGAAAGAATAAATGAGTATCAAGGGCTTAGATGTTGCCAACTAAGTTCTTTCAAATTCAATTACATAGCTAACAAATTTGTGGAGAGAACGATTTCACGAAAATTCTGGTAATCTTCCTCTCTTCTTCACACTCCTTTTCACTTCCTCTTTCTCAACTCTTCTTCCTTCTCCTTCTAATTCTTCTCCCTTTTCTTATTCATCCGCAGATTCCTAACTTAACAACGGAGGTTTAGTTGGAGTTGTCTTTTTTCTGTTAATTTTCGTTATTAGTTTCCATTGTAGTTCCAATTTCAATTCCATTAATAAAATTCGAGAAAATTGTCCAAAAAGAGTTGTTATTCTCTTTCATTTCTGTCTTATACCATGACACTCCGTCATTGTTTTATCAGAAGAAAGGAAACAATATAAGCCTTTTAGAGAAAGTTCTTCCTCAGCAGGTATGTCACATGCTGAGAATTATCTGTTCAAGGTTCTTGTTTTATGGCATATATAATGGCTTATACCTTATAGAAGTTTTATTTACAGAAACAGTACTGAACATTGTAGTCCTTGATGATTCCTCATAATTTTTGAGTTATAATTACCAATCCTGTTATAAAAGCAAAATAAAGAAATGATTCAGCTTTGCAAAAGAATTCCAATACAATTTTCTTCGCTGAGATTGAACCTACTCTTTCACTTTTTCGCTGGAGTCTACCCCCACAAATGTAGAACTTGCTACGTTATTTTATTAACTATATGTTTTGAAATGCCTATAAAAAAAATGTATGCTTTGGAATACTGGTTTGGATTAGCCTTCCTTTGACGGTCAACTGATACTCTAAAAGGAGACATCTTTGTTTAAGTCCTGAAAAAGTAATTGCACAGGATTTAGAAGGAAGTATAAGATAGTAGAACACCTTGAATATCCTGTTGTTAATCATGTAAAACTTTATAATTCCTACCCCTTTCAACTAGCATCAACCATATCTGGATAAGGAATATATCAAACAATCTGAATTTTTTGTCTGTTATTCTGGATGCGAATAATATTAGTCATAACACATTCATGAGTATTCCTTTTCTTTGCTAGTGAGTTTTGAGGTGGATAAAAGTTTTCGTGTTCAACGAATAGCAGAGCAGAATCAGATACTAAAAGTAGCCAGTGATTCGAAAAGGCCTAAAAGTGGACATCCAAGCCATTCTTGGATGAAATTTCTTAGCCACAAAGTTCTTACCTTCATGACGTTTTCATTTTATTCCTCGATAACCTGTAATTGCCTTGTTACTTTCTGTGTCCTGTTCACTCAGTTGCATATGTTGAGTGCCTGGTATCAGCTCAAGACTGATAAAAGGACATTGTGTTTTGTGTTTTGATTACTGATACTGTTGAGCTCATGGATTACTCTTCGTTTTATGCTACACGGTTTACTCTGGTCTGAAAATATAATTAACTGGATCACATAGGATTGCTAAAGATAGATAAGCAATTTATTAGCCTGCAAACAAGTATGAAGACACCAGCAAGTATTTTTTTAAGGTCTTGTTTGTAATGTAGTTGTATAAAATCCATATTTCCCTTTTCCGTTTTGATTTCTGTTAAACAAAAGTATTCTGCAATTGAACCTGCAATAGAACTTGTTAATACCGGGTTGATGTTGGATTATGAAGCTGTATAGGGTAAAATATGATATGGCACGTGGCTGATTAGAAGGAGGACGCGTCGAATCGAAGATGGGATGAATGAGGACCGAATGCAGCCACTCTGCTTGTCACCGGAAAGGATAACGTTAATAAAGGTGTATTAAATGTTCTGCGCCCGATAGCATTTACTAAGGAATATTCTACAGCATTAAAAGTGACGGTCCGTTACAGAGAATTTGGCATTTATGTTCACCGTTACATCTTCATCAATAACCCTCATAATTGATATTAAAAAAGGGCACGGTCCTAGGACCCTTTTTCCTAGACATAGCTATAAATAATGAGCTCAGTTATCATTGTAAGGGAACGAATTTTCTGGCAAGAACATACACTATATTCTATATAAAGCTTTATACAATTTTGCTTTCCTGCTTTTTGATCTCATCATTACTGTGTTCGGAAATCGTGTTCACGGAATCACCATCTTTGCTATTTCATCTACATTCTAAGGCTAAGTATTGTGTATTTCTTCGATTATTATTATTATTTAGGATCAAATTAGTTCACTTATCTAGAAACCACGTATAAATTCAACTGTACCGTTTTACGGATAAACTGTTTGGCGCCCACCGTTAGGCCTAGACAGCCGTGCAATTAAATTGATTCTTGTCTCTTTCACTAACGTGTTTTGACTATTTTGTCTTAGAAAAAATCGCAAAACAATGGTAGATAACATTGTTAACGATGCACACAACCTTGATATTAGAAGGACTCAATCAGTGACACCCATAATGTGCGGAACGACGCCGCGCCGGTGCATGACAGACGGTACCCTCGACAGGTTCGGGAGATAACTCTCTATGATGCTGACGAGGAGCAAGTAGCAGATGCTGTGAGGATCCTGCAAGAGCAACAAGCAATCATTCTAGGCCATCTCACACGGCAGGATCAGGTTATGACGGAACTGAAGCAGACGCAATCAGGTGCTTCGAACAATGCAAACAGGTGCGTTCCGATTCCTCTTGTTCTCGCAGACCAAACAACACAGAGAGTCGACAACAACACTCTCAGGGTGAAGTTGGCTCCGATAGGGCTGGGGGAGCAGATCAGGTCTTAACAACGAGATCGATTCATTCAAAGATGAGCTTTTACGGTTCATGAGGGAAGTAAACGCCCGCATGGATCAAATTCGAGGCACACCACCAGTATTGAAAGGCCCGAACTTGAAGAAGTATGTTCAATTACCGTACAAGCCAAGTGCAGCACCAGAACTAATCCCGAAGCGTTTCAAAATGCCTGAGGTTCCAAAGTATGATGGAACTTCAAACCCACAAGAACATATTACCACCTACACAACGGTAGTGAAAGAAAATGATCTAGCTCCTTACGAAATTGAATCTGTATTGCTAAAGAAATTCGGTGAAACTCTCACGAGGGGAGCCCTAACGTGGTATTCATTACTGCCCGATCATTCCATAGATTTCTTTGAGATACTCGCGGATTCTTTCATTAAAGCTAGTGCCGGGGCCAGAAAGGTACAAGCCCGAAAGGCCGACATATTCAGAATCGCCCAAGGAGAATCCGAATTGTTACGAGAGTTTGTTACCCCATTCCAGAAAGAAAGAATGTTACTCCCGGCCGTCCGAGATGAATGGGCAGCTGAAACACTCACCAAAGGATTGAATCCAAGAAGTTCAGACGCTTCCCAGAAGCTGAAGGAGAGCATGCTCGAGTTTCAAACAACAACCTGAGCAGATGTTCACAACCGGTATTTATCAAAGATAAGGATCGAAGATGACCAGGTTGGTTCTACATCATCAGCCAAAGGACGAGAGAAGAACAGAGAAAAATCAAAGGATGACTACGACACGGATAGGCGGACTTCGAGGGGTCGATTTTTGGCCTACGAGCGTACTGAAAATCGTGGCAGAAATTTTCGAGCAGCAAACAAGTTCACCGTTGACGGAGGGACTGATCGTGGCCGAAACAATAGATCACTCCAAGATAAACAAACGTTGAGGTCCCGAGATCTTCCTTACCCCAAGTTGTCAGAATATAATTTTAACGTCAGCATACTGGAACTGATGTCAGCCATGAGGAACATTAAAGAAGCACGATTCCCGAGACCTTTGAGGTCCCATTCCAGCCAGAGGAATCCCAATCTATGGTGCGAATACCATGGAACTAAAGGTCACCGGACAGGGGACTGCCGACATCTTCGGAAGGAGGTAGCAACGCAATTGAAGAATAGTCATCTCCGAGAATTCTTGAGCGATCGAGCTAAGAACAATTACAATCGCAATAGGGACAACGCGGAATCTTTGAAGCAGGAGAAGAAGCCCTACGCCAGACAATCAGCATGATCTTTGAGGGGAACGAGATTAACGGGATCACCTTTTCGGCGGCAAAAAAGACTAAAGTATCGAACTCACAGCAAAAGACTCCAGGAGGACGATATCATTTTCACGGAGGAAGATGCAGACGAATTGTTGTTACCATACAACGACGCATTGGTAATCTCTTTAAATGTGTTAGATTTTAAAATTAAGCGTATTATAGTGGATCAAGGAAGTTCGGCTAATATCATATAATGGAGAGTACTGGAACAAGCTAAACTCACCGGAAGCATTATTTCGGCAACAAAACTCCTCGCTGGATTCAACCTTGCGAGTGTGATGACCAGGGGAGAGATCTTGCGGCTCACGAACGCTAAAGGAGTAATGAAAACAACTTTCTTCGAAGTAGTGGATGGTGATATGGCATACAACATCATCTTGAGAAGGTCATGTAGACACGAGATAAAAGATGTACCTTTGACGTATCACCAATTGCTAAAGTTCTCAACGCCCAAAGAATCAAGTAGATAAGAGGTGACCAACCGGTTGCAAGGGAGATGAATGCAATCCCAGTGTCCAGTAGTAAAGGGAAGGAGAGCACGACATAGCAATTACAGCAGCGCCTATTCCCGAGTTAGAAAAGGTTATTTCAGGGGCAGAGTCGTCAGAACTGTATCAGGTGCCGAGATATTTCCAAGTCCCGGAAGAGACGGATGCAACAAAGTCCACGGGCAGAAGAACTAGAGCAAGTGGCATTATTCGAAGAATTCTTAGAAAGAAAATTTCACTTGGGGACAGGACTGCATCCCGAGCTCAGGTCTGGTTTTATTGAATTCCTTAAAATTAATGCTGATTGTTTTGCATGGTAGCACGAGGATATGACCGGTATCCTGACGGAAATAGCCATGCACAAGCTGAGTTTGAATCCCAACGTACCACCGGTACAACAGAAGAAGCTATTGCCAACGCCAGGAATAAATTCGTCAAAGAAAAGGTAACCCGCTTGCTTAAAATCTGTTCGATCAGAGAGGTAAGGTATCCAGACTGGCTAGCCAATATAGTAGTAGTCCCTAAGAAGAACAATAAATTTCCTATGCGTGTAGACTATAAAGATTCGTTTTCACTGCCAAATATCGATTAAATGATTGATGCCATGGCCGGGCACGAGTTAATCAGTTTCCTTGATGCTTGTTTTGGGTACAACTAAATTACGATGAACCCGGAAGATTCGGAAAAGATTTCGTTTATAATAAATTTTGGTACATATTGTTACAATGTAATGGCCGTCTGGTTGAAAAACACCGGAGCCACTTATCAACGGCTCGTAAATAAGATGTTTGAAAAGCAAATAGGAAAGACCATGGAAGTTTATATAGACGATTTGCTTGTCTTTGAATGCAGGTGACCACTTTAAGCATTTGCAAGAAACATTCGATACCCCGAGGAAGCATAACATGAAACTTAACCCAGAAAAGTACGCGTTCGAGGTCAGCTCCGATAAGTTCCTGGGGTTTCTAGTCTCACAAAGGGGAATCGAGGTAAATCCCGACAAAATCAAAGCCATAGACGATATCTGGACCAATTATCAAACGTGAAGGAAGTCCAAAGACTCACAAGAAGGTTAGCAGCTTTGAGCAGGTTCATTTCCCGATCGTCAGAAAAATGTCATCGCTTCTTTACATTGCTCAAAAAGAATATAATTTGAAATGGACGTCGGAGTGCCAGCAGGCTTTGAGGGACCTGAAGAAGTACTTATCAAGCCCTCCATTGCTCTTGAAACCAAAAGAAGGCGAAACATTACTAGTCTACCTCACGGTTTCAGAAGTTGAGATAAGTGCGATTTTAGTCCGGGAGGACAAAGGTACGCAGTTTCCTATTTATTACGTAAGCAAAATTTTAACGGGAGAATAAACTCGATACCCACATTTAGAAAAGTTGGCCTTAGCTCTCGTAGTCACCGCCCAGAAGCTGAGGCCCTATTTTCAATGCCACCAGATAGTTGTGGTGACTACCTTCCCTTTGCGGAACATCCTTCACAAACTCGAGTTCTCGGGCAGATTGGCCAAATTGGCCGTCAAAATGAGTGAATTCGACATAGAATGTAAACGGAGGACTGCAATTAAGTCACAAGTCTTGGCTAACTTCGTGGCCGATTTTAGTCTGGGACTGCTACCTCAGGCAACCAAGGAGGCAGTAATTGTGTCAGAATCGACATCAGGGGTTTGGACCTTACTTACGGACGGAGCCTCGAACGTAAAAGGGTCCGGGCTCGGAATAGTTTTAATCACGCCTTCGGGGAAACCTTAAGGCAAGCCATCAACACGATCCCTTTAACTAATAATGAAGGAGAGTATAAAGCTTTGATTGCAGGGCTCGGATTGGCCCGGGGACTTGATTCTGAGGTTATAGAAATCAAATGCGACCCACGGCTGATAGTAAATCAGGTTTAAGAGATCTTTGATACCACAGAAGAACATATGCAACAATACGTGGTAAAGGTCTAGGCTTTTTTGGCACGATTCCGTGAATGGTCAATAACTCATATCCCGAGAGAGGATAATGCAGAAGCGGATGCATTAGCAAACTTAGGTTCATCGATGGAAATAAAGGGATCGGAGTCCGGTACGATGGTACAATTGATGAGTTCAGTCCTTGATACGGATGGTTACTACGAGGTGAATTCGGCTAGTCTGGTCTGGGACTAGAGGAACGAAATAATCAACTACCTCGAACACGGGAAGCTTCCCGATGATCCCAACGCATCACAGGCGTTACGCACCAAAGCTGCACGTTATAGCTTCAGGAAAGGCCAATTGTATAGAAAATCTTTCTAACGCCCGTTGGCCCAGTGTTTAGGAGCGTCAGAAGCTAACTATGTCATGAGAGAAATCCACGAAGGAATATGCAACAATCACTCAGGTGCAGAGTCGTTGGTGCTGAAATTGGTACGAGCGGGATATTACTGCCCTCGTGAAGAACAAGAAGCCAAAGATTTCGTACGAAAATGTGATAAGTGCCAACGCTACGCATCACTAGTACATCAATCGGCAGAACCCTTACACTCGGTTCTATCCCCATGGTCATTCATGAAATGGGGGATGGACATCGTCGGACCTCAGCCACCCGCTCCTGGAAAGGTAAGGTTTCTTTTAATTTTGACTGATTAATTTTCTAAATGGGTGGAAGCAGGTTCTTATCAGAAGACCAGAGAATGTGAAGTGGTCGATTTCCTGTGGGAATATTTAATTTGCAAGTTCGGAATACCAAAAGAGAAAGCATGCGACAATGGGCCACACTTTATCGGTGCAAAATTTACAAAGTTCCTCGAAGACTTGAAAATAAAGAGAATCACATCTTCGCCTTATCATCTGAGCGCAAACAGTCAAACGGAGTCGACAAACAAAGTGATTATTCAAAACCTAAAGAAAATGTTGGAAGCAGCAAAAGGCAAATGGCCCGAAGAGTTGCCCGGAGTTCTATGGGCCTACCGAACAACGACCAAATCGAGTACAGGAGAGACTCCTTTTTCCCTCATGTACGGTGTTGAATCCCTAATCCCGGTTGAAGTGGGCGAACCCACTTTGAGATATTCTCAAACAAAAGAAGAATCGAACAACGAAGCAATGCTAATCAATTTGGAACTGCTCGAGGGATGCAGGACTTGACGCATGTAAGAATGACAGCTTAAAAGCAGAGGATGGAGCGATATTACAATCAAAGAGCCAACTTTCATTTTTTCAAAGCAGGAGACTTGGTTCTAAGGAAAATCACCCAAAATACACGGGAGCCCAACGCAGGTAAGCTAGGTCCAACATAGGAAGGTCCCTAATGGATTTCGGCAGTCGCCGAGAAAGGTTCGTACGAGTTAAAGAACCAGAATGGAGATAAGTTGCCCAGCAACTGGAACGTAGCACACCTCAAAAGATATTATTCCTATTGGATATTTCTTGTAAGGTTTTTAATGAGGCACCGACAAAAAGCATACTACGAAGACAGTAGCAATAAGTCCTCAGATAGTAAGGCAAACGAACAAGCTTCCACTAGGGGAAAATTAGGTAATCTTTGGTTCGATAGCAAATTCCCACCGGAAAGTTAAGTTTGCTACCGAACAGAGGTTACCTGACCGTTCACAGGCACAAACCGCCAGAGGACTGTGAGGTATTCTTTCACTCGATAGCATGGGTTCCAAAGGGGAAACAAGATATGTTGCCGAGTGAAGGATTACCTAGCAATTCATTGGTGGGACCTTCGAAGATAAAAGACTTCCAGTGTTCCAATTCGCATTCTTTGCATTCAAACACTGAGGGGGAGGGGGGGATGATACGGCAACAATGATTGCCACGTAACCGGGAATGAAAATCCGAAAACAAATGTAATGATTGCCACATCAACCGAGAACGAAAATCTAGAAACAAAATGCATCATCGGGACCGGGGACTGTGCAGCCAGCCCCATAGAAACAAGTTGTACAAGATAGCCACAAGTAATGGCAATTTCTTTTTTGCATAGAAAAATGCTTATGCAATTTCTGAAAATAGAAGGAATAAAATGAAATCCTTTCGCTTTTATCTTGTTTCTTGTCTAAACGATGAGCTAATTTTGTCATTTGAAAGTTAAGCAAGTACTTCAAATGTTAGTGTCTTAATGAACAGGAGACGTCCTCTTCAAGAGCACCGAAAACATAAGAGGACCCTCTCTTATGAAAACCCTCACGTTAAAGGATTAGTTCCGGAAGAATCAATTCCCGGAATCCAAAATGTCATCGGGGAAAAATACACCCAATGCCGCATATGAAAAGGACGCAAAAATGCGCAAATATTCATATAAACCCTCATATAAAAGGGAAACTTGCGCAAATATTCATTGAAACCCTCACGAAAATGGAAACTTGCACAAAAATTCATAAAAACCCTCACGTAAAAGGGATAATACTCGGAATCAAAATGCTTCAAAGAAAAGGCATCCGAGACTACACATAGTAAAGCGCGAATTGAACAACATGCGCAAAATGCTTGAGCAAATGCAAAAGTTAAAGGCTTGCATGGATATTCAAATGAAAGTAAGACTCAAACGATATTTAAGCAAAAAGTATGTCTTTATTCACAAAGAACGGCCAAAACGTTACAAGTACAAAATGAGAAAAGAAAGAAAAAGCTAAACTGCAGCGCCTCTAGAACAAGGAGGAAGAGAAGTATCTGTATTGCCGGGAAGAGTTAGTGGTTCTGCCGATGGCTCAACGCTTTCCCCAGTTTGGTCTTCAGCCTCATCGCTTTCCAATCCTTCTTCAGTTTCCCAAAATTCATAGCCACAATTGGAAGAACCTGGAGCATCGGACTGCACCGGTAGTCCATCTTTTGCGACAAACTCAAGCTCTCGGGCCTTAACAATTTTGACATCAACATCAATGATACCAGCTTTGGCCTCATCCAAGGTTTTTCTCATCATGCTATACATGGAATATGTTTTTTCAACAATGAAGGAAGCCGCTCGGCGCGTAAGTTCTTCTTTGAGTTGATTAACCTCGGCGGAAAGGTTTTCCCGAGCGGATTTAGCAGATTTGAGGCTGACATCGAGCTCGTGGACAGTTGAACTATAAAGCCTATTATGCTCGATAGTTTTCATGTACTTCTCTTCTAGCTGGGCATGTTTCACCTCCACAGCAGCAAGCTCTTCACTTTTGGAGTTCAAGGTTGCCTCCAAGTTAATCACTCTTTCAGCGGAGGCAGCCTCACGGTCGGCTGCAGCAAGAATGGCGTTCTGGACTTCTCCCCATTTGGCCTTGTCCTCATCAAATTTAACCCTCAGCGGCCCAAATTCTTAGCTAAGGGTTACCACTTCTTGCTCTCTTTGCTGCAAACGAGCCTCCAAAACAACGGCCTCAGTAGCTCTGGTTTTCAGTTCCGAGAGGCGGAAAATAGTCTGGTCCCGTTCTCCAAAAGCTGATCTTCTTCAGAAGTAAGTTCTTCCTTCTCACGAATCAACCTTTAAAGGCCCTCAGAAGCAAAAAAGTTAGCCTACAAAATAAGAAGATGTAAAGCTTAGAATACATTCAAACTACAGTAGAAGAAGTAACGAAGGAAGAAAAGAATATACTACTGCAGCGTTGTGCATAGCATTGTTCAACAAACACTAACCCGAGAGTGTCTAAATCTTTTTCCAGTCTTTTTCTGAAGCCAAAGGCTTCAGATAATTAGCAAGCTCCACCGGCCGTGATAGCAGGTTGCACCCGATGGAGACCAAAAGAGTAATGTTTCCTCCTCCTTTATGGATCTTCGGAAGGGGCGGCATAATTTTGTCCTAAATGCCCATGAACTAGGGACTGTGGAAGAGGAACACCTTCATCATGGTCAGGTGCGGCTGATGGAGATGGTGTAGCAACCGCTGGCGGAAGAGTAGATGAAGATGAAAATGATGTAGCAGTTGCTGATGTTGGTGAAGGTGAAGCTAAAGCTGATGGAGTGAAGAGTGCGAAGCTGCATCAACTGCAGCACTAGTTGTTTAATGCTCGCCAACCAAAGACAGCATGGACCCAGGACTCAGCCCCGCAGCACCGGTTGCAACAATTGGGGCCCGAATACGAGAGTTGGCATATTCTACCAAATTAGATTCTCCCAAAGTGCCGAGACACCATCTTCAGTTGGTGTATCTCAACAGGTCGAGCATCCTGTTGAGATGATGAGGATCGTCACCTTCAGTGTAAAGAAGCTCCCTCATCAACAGCTTCTTCATCATCATCAATCATCACGGTGTCTACGATTGTCCCAGAAGGGGGGCCAGTCATCATCGCCACCGGAGACGATTCGGGGGCATCAATATTTGCCCTCTTATTCTTTTCCCCGATTGCGGAGGAGCGTCTTCTCTTTGTTGTTTATCCTCCGGCCGGGGACTCCGTAAAGAAGTATTTGCACTCGAAACAGACCTGGAGATACCTATTCGAGAAAGTGCTTCCTGAAGCAACCTCGCTGTATCAGCAGGATCAGCCAGAACGTCCGCCTCGGGGACAGCAACAGAGCCGGCAGGTAGACCTAATTCCGTGAACAAGTCAGAAGGGTTCAACCAAGTTCTTCATATGCAAAAATAGAAGCAAGGTAAATTAGAAATATGCGAAGGGTAAAGAGATGATACGGCTATAGAAGAATATCTAGTAAGAGGAATATTGTTCAAAGAACTTGCGGTTCCAAGCAACCAGAAAGGATGAAGCCGTTGTCGGAATGATGTCGTTGGTGGCGACTACAACGAACCATTCCATCCATCCACGGTCGTTGTCATAATCCATGCTAGGCAACAAAGCATGGTGGCCATGCTTGCAAAGGTTTATCATTCCCCCGCGGAAGATTTTGGGGGGAATATAGATTCATCACATGAGCTAAGGTTAGATCCTCTCCAGTTTCTTGGCACAAGCGTCGGAGGCAGGCGATCGTCCTCCATACTGAAGGACTTATTTGTGCCAAACATACCTGGGCAAAATACCGCAATCACGGAATCAAGCTCTCCGCTCAAAGAAAACGCACTCAAAGTAAAGGGATACGTGAAAAAGTATGTAAAACCTTCCTTGGAAAGGGTCACTCGCTCCGATAGATTAGGAGCGATTATCTCCAACTCATTGCAGCGGCAGTCCTCCTTCACAGCAGGAATATTGAAAGGACGAATGAAAGAAGGGTACCTACTAACAGCTCATGTATGAGGGTTAGCAATAGGAAATTTTCCTTCAAAATCCTTCGAAGTGCGAATCCTTCTTGTGACAATGGAACCCACTGTTGGAGGAACGGAATCCTCAATTTTGTTTTTATTCTTTGCAGAACCAACACTTTTAGAGGAAGAAGCCATTGAAAAAAGAGAAGGTAAAGAGTTTGTGTTTGAAGAAAATTAGAAAAAGAATGGAAAACAAGAATGTAGATCAAAAGCTCAAGCAATCGTGGAACGCAAAGGAAAAGGAAGTTGCGTATAAGTAAAATTTTGGCGGCTAAATTCATGGACATGATTACCTCGATAATCAGCAAAAGTTGTGTTGAATCATGGGATGACACGTGTTTGGGGTATTAAATGTGGAGAGACATGCGTCTAATCAACCGTCATAGACCTTTAGAGGGAGTTATAGTAATTCCAGCCAAAAAGGTACTTCTACCAACTTCCTGGTAACACAAAGTTATGTCACCGGAAAGCAGGGAGACTATCTGTATAGAGTAAAATATGATATAACACGTGGCTGATTAGAAGGAGGACACGTGGAGTCCAAGATTGGATGGTTGAGGACCGAACGCAGCCACTCCGTTTGTCACAGGAAAGGATAACGTTCATAAAGGTGTATTAAATGCTTTGTGCTCAGTAGCATTTACTAAGGAATACTCTGCAACATTAAGAGCGACGGTCCGTTACAAAGAATTTTGCATTTATGTTCACCATTACATCTTCATCAATCCTCATCATTGACATTAAAGGAGGGCACGATCCTAGGACCTTTTTCCCTAGACATAGTTATAAATAATGAGCTCAGTTATCATTGTAAGGAGACGAATTTTCTGGCAAGAACATACACTATATTCTATACAAAGCTTTATACAATTTCGCTTTCCTGCTTTTTAATCTCATCATTGCTGTGTTCGGAAATCGTGTTCACGGAATCACCATCTTTGCTATTTCATCTACATTCTAAGGCTAAGTATTGTGTATTTCTTCGATTATTATATTATTTCAAGATCAAATTAGTTCACTTGTCTAGAAACCACATATAAATTCAACTGTACTGTTTTACAGGTAAAGAGAAGCAATGTTGTTAAAAGCGCGCATCGCAGGCTGGATGCTTTCCATTGCTTAGCGAGTGCTTAAGTGTAAGGTGTGTGCCTAGCAAAACACAGACATCTAATTGCTTTTTAAAAGTTTAAGTAATTTATAAAACCTGTAAGTTTTGTTTTGAAGAGGGCGATACTAAGCAATAATTATAACGCAAAGTGATATAGTACTACTTGTTAAGAAAACAGTATGGAACACGTTAGTGATTAAAAATAGGGAATTAGAAAATTAGTCACCAAATACTTCATCAAAGAAATGAATCAATAAATAATTTTATTAGAAACTTAAATTTGCATCTTTAAAAAGGAATAAAAATTTAAAACGATCTTGAACTTGATTGACATGCTCTATGCTTCTATGTTTCACTTAATTGCAATTTGTTTTTGAATTTCTCTGTTCATATAGTTGCTTGTCTGCGTTTATTTCTATTTTTATTTCTTCATCTCCATCTTTCTTCACTAACTCGTGCTTTTAATCGTACTTTGTGCTTTAAACCCGAGCATACCTTGCTACAGTTCTTCCCTTTTGCATTCGACAAAACCATCCTGTAAAACATTTTACTACACACATGGCATTGAAGTAACCAGAACCCAGTGGAATCCAGTAGTGTCAAAACTAAAAAGGGCAGCCAGGTGCACTAAGCTCCTGTTATGTGCGGGTTCTGGGAAGTGCCGGACCACAAGGATCTATTGCATGCAACTTTACTTGCATCTCTGCAAAAGGCTGTTTCCACTGCTCGAATCCGTAATCTTCTGGTCACATCACAGCAACTTTACCAGCTACGCCAAGACTCCTTCGGTAGTGTCAATACTGCCAAGTGTTTTTAGTTGATTATATATAAACAATAAATCAAATGGATGAAATGGAGAACACTTTAGATCCCAAGATAGGAGGATCACTTCAGTAGTTGATTGATTCGATGCACTTTCCACTTTTAAGTTTTTTAGTTAAGGTGAAGGGAAAATACAGATGATTGGTCTTAGAGATTTTCATTTGCTTAATTCATAGTTTTATCCATCTATCCTCGTCCTTCCCTTACTTCGCCTTTAATTTTCCTTTCACAACTGACTAAAGTGTTTCTTCTAATTCTTGAGGAAATTACCCATCTCCTTGCTGATTACAGATTAGAAGCTGCTTTTTAGCTGTTTTAGGGATATCATGTGCCTTGATTCTTTCATTACAACTAAATTTTGAAGATTGTCGTAGTATTTTGCGTACAAGGTGCTTATAGAGTACCATTTATCCTATTGGTGCTTTCTTTCCTTGGAGAAGTGGACCTTTTATTCTTTATCTTCAGTGATGGAACATTCATTATACTGAAGGAGAATCTGGGACAAATACTAGTTGAGAGAGAGGCCCTGGACCAAAAGCAGATACTGATAAACATTATATGTGATTCAAAAAGAGTAAGTTCCAACGAAAAGATTACCCCAGTGGAAAGCAAAAAGCAGAAAGTAGAACTGAACTTCAATGATATTGCACCAGCTCACAAGTTCACACACAGCCACTGAGCATCCAGAGGTTGTTGGCAATAGTGTTTTTCCCATTACTTGTGGCTGCACTGAACTCTCTTAATGTGGAAAAGTTAGCTGCAGTCAATTCTTCTTTTCCTTTTTCTTTTTCCCTTTAGGCACCTGGTATCTGAAGTTATGCAGGGTAGGTCCATTAAGGAGGTAAACATTTCGTACCAAAAGGTTTTCCGTAACCCGAGACGTCTGATTAAGGATATATATCTCATCCATTCCACCACGCTCCTTGGTGATACTGTAGTAAATTCTTTGTTTGTTGCACAACTAGTACTTTTTGTCTTGTTGGGTCAATCCCTTTACACTGGACGGGTTTTTTCTTTACTTTCTACTCAGAAAAATTGTACGTATTGACTGCAACACGGTCTACAAGAAAGATCTCTCTTTACATATACAACAATGCAGAGAATTTAACAAAATCCTCTGTGGAAAACTACTTTAGTACATTTCTCATTATTCAATAGCTAGTTAGATTGATAATGATGTAAGGTACAATATTAATATTAGGTTTAGGGACTTGTAGTTGATCTTCTCTTTGCTGCATTCAGAATGATGGCACAATTCCATAGCTGCTATCTGCAATTAACTGTGTGGAGAACATCTGGTCTACTTCAGCCTCTACATCTGTTCTTTTCGCGAATCGACCTTTGATTCTTGGCCGTGTTTCTGCATACGCTTTTCTTGAAGCATACCTTATGGTTTTCTCAAATTTACGGTTCTTTTTCTTCTCTCTGTACCTAAGGACTCTGGCTTCCCTGTCCATTGGAGTAAGCTGGGTAGGCATTTGAATCGGAGGGCCTGAGAAGAGGTCAATGGTCCCTTTTGGAGGTCGTGGGTGGGAGTTTGAAGTTTCACTAAGTGCAGATTCTGGAACAACACTAACATCCATGGACGAAATCGAAACCTGATAAATACATACCGACAAGAGTGTAAGTTTTATACAATGGCAATGTAAAGAATTTTTACAATATCAGCACAATTTAACTGATTATAGAAAGAGCAGCGAATCTTAGTTAAAGGTTTATGGTACAAAAGTTTCAAGGGCCTGTATAAGAAACAAGGGCCTGTATAAGAAAGAAAAGATAGTTATAGTAGCAAAATATGGGCAGCTAAAATGAGAAATTCTCTATTGAAAAAGCATGAATAATTCAGAAGCACTAAACAATCTCTTAAAAAGTTGAATATGAAAATTTAGTAGTATCTCCGTATGACGACTCATGAATTTAATTAAAGTGCATCTAATTGCCTGAATTGAGATACATGGATATAGTGAAGAAAACTTACACTCTGACTCGTAGAAGCAGGGTAACCATATCCTGTGTTAGAGTTGTCATACTCCATTCCCAGCTGAAAACTCAGGTGGTGATTGAGCTGCTGTTGTTGTTGTTGTTGCTGTTGGTGGTAGAGAATCATAGATTTCCCCTGTCCGTCCTGAACTGGCACCACGCTATCTCCTCCGTAATTCTTCTGAGGAACAGAGTAATTTTGTTGCTGCTGATTAACACTGTACTGATCATTAAACTGACTATCCCCTCCATACTCCGCAAGATCCAAGTATTCATCCACTACTTCCCCACCAAACGGCATCCCATAGTTATTTTGGTTGTTATTAATGTTCTTGTTGTTGTTCTTAACAGGAGGATTCAGCAATAACCATGAAGCTGCTTCATCTTCATCTTCTTCATCTATTGTCGTATCATCTGCATCCTGAGTCAAACTCAAGAACCCATCATCCTCTGTGGCATCCCCCTCGGGGACACCAATCATCAAAGTACCACCGCCAAGGGTGTCAACAGCTGGAGGACCATATAGGGTACCTGCATAACATATTCAGGATTTAAATTTTATGGATTACAAGGTCTTTTGAAAATCTTTGTATCTGTGCTCGACTTCAATTAAAGGCATTACCTGGAATGGGCATAATTGGGACACGGTGGTGACGGCGTGCCAAGGGGTTAGCAGAATGGATATCAGCGTCGCAGGAGGCACAAAGCGAGGCAGCATCCGCCTTGCAAAGAAAGGCTGCAGGAGCGCGTTCGCAGGCCTCGCAAACCCAAACGCGCTCATGACGTGAAGCCACAAGGTTTGCTGCATGTATGCGGGCGTCACAGCCTGCACACAAATATGCAGAATCGGCCCTGCAGTAAACGGTACATGTAGCAGACCGGCAAGTGTCGCACACCCTTGCCCAGTTGTTACTACCGTTTTCCTTTTTCAACATTGAACTAATTTGGGTTCTTTTTTCTTCTTCCTGCTCTCTATTTTCTGTTGTATAACTTTGTGCTTCTGAGTACTGAACTTGTAGCAGGTATGCTCTGGACTTAAGAGGCACTGTGAAATATGGAGGGGGAAGGAGGGAAAATTACTACCAAGTGGGAAGAGAATCCACAGGCGACACGTGGAATGAAGTTAATGGCTAGGAGAAGTTGTTTCATTATCTTGTGGTGGCTGGTGATTCTGGTGGGGCCGGATGGTGGGGACAGGCAACAAGGAGGTTGAAACAAGTGGGTCCACGGGCCTTTTGGCTTAGGTGGGAGAGCTTTGTCCAAGAGATTGCCTTTTAAGAGGGAGTCCATAGTCTTACTGACACACTTCCTATTATTTAATTATCAGGTGTAACTGTAACTGTTATGTATGCATTGTAGCTGTGTACGCCCACATTCGTACAGCCTGGGACTCCACCATTACTTGCAACTTTCAAGAGGAGTTGAGTTTAATTGAATTCTTTTAATATCATCATTCTAAAGAAACTTGTACTCTAATGTAACTGTTCATATTAACTCTAATTTGAGAATTTAGAAAATAAAGCAAAATAGCAAATAACTTGCTATAATTCGTTAAATACACTGCATGATATAAAAGTTAAGTGTACTGCCGATTTATATAAGTTAAATACAGAAAAATTCAGATTTTTAAGTCAATAATGTCGAATGTTGTAACTACCTTTTTGTTTTTTTTGGTTTTTTGTAACAATGAATACAAACTTAAGTTTATGTTGTATGAGATTAGAGAACAAATAAATGTAATATTACACTTCTCCTGGCATAAGTCCCCCTCCTTGCTAACAAGATGTTTTTGAGTTGCCAAAAGAAGGCATAGCACGAATAAATATTTCCTCTTTGACACATTGTTCTATTTTTTCCTGCCCTTCCTGTAAGATTATATGTTAAAACAAAGAGTAATGCTCGACTGATGTAACAAGAAAATTGTAAGTCACTAGTTAAGGGAAGCAGTAATATTAGTTTCTTTGGTTTTGATTTTTCACTTGAGCCTTTGCCAGATGGAGAGCGTTTTGTAGAGTCTGATTAGTTTCTAGCTACTTAAATGGAACCACTTTCTCCATTTAAATGACAATAGTCTATTTGCTAGCCAAAATCTATTGGATTTCTATATGGAGAACCTTCAGATTGTAAATACACGTCCCAGAACTAAACTTTAAATCGGTATATGGAATGTGACATCCATAACAAAAGTTAGAAAATGAGAGCTGGATTTATTTTCCTTGCATCCAATATTTGGAAACCATTAGTTATTTAATTCAAATCTGTGTTGTATAGGTCTACTAAAGAGGTTTGAGCTGTATTCTTGTTACTCTGGAAATTGTCGTTCTTGAATTGAAGATATTGGAGAATCAAAAGCAATGCACATTTTTGCATCAAACTAAGTTTTTTTTGGAAAATTCTCTGGAAACTCTTCCCGCATTTGGCAAGTCCGGTGCGACGAGCTCTGACTGAGAAGGTTGCTGGTTAGCGCAATCGATCCCAAATTTTTCATATTGAAACTACTCGCTCAACCAACTTAGCCAACCTTTACGGGTGCACCATACTAAATCACAAAGCAAATTATTTTGAGAGCACATTCCCAATATACCCATTACTAATGTCTACGTGGTGCCTTTTGTGGGGCTTCTGTTACTAATTCCTAATGCGCAGGGAAAACGTCTGCATCAAAACACTATTGTTGTGCACAATTAGCCAACTTCAACATCACTTTTGTCTTTCAAACCTTCAAATGCGCTGTTTTTAGGATAAACCCAAAACGAATTTTCGAGACCTCGTGGCAGTTACTTAGTCAGTCATTAACACCATTTCAGAAGCTGACTCAGAAGAGTTTCCCAATGGGTTGTTGCCATGTGGTGTGCAGCTGGAGTGAGATCCACATTAACCACAAGTTTTATTGGGCTAGGACTATGGGCCCAATTCACATGTCTTTTGGGCCCAGTGAAAGGTAAAGCCGCAATCAAAACCTTGTGAAATGGACACAGTGATGTGGCTGTGGCCTTTCAACTCAATGCATTAGAGCCACTACTGTAATATCCCTAAGTTGTCTTCATTAACTTTGGATTTGCTGTCTTGATCAGTTTCAAATGTTGAGTCAGATTTTGATAGAGATGAACAATTAAAAGCTATTCAGCCCCAGCTTTCCTTGCAATTGGCCTCTAAATGCTGATTTAACTTTTACTTTTGCTGTCACTACTTGATTTTTTAGACAGCCTTGCGTAAGTCGGCTGATGACCAAGCAAATAGTCAAGATAAAATGAAAATTTACCGTAGTCTCTTGGAAGGGTAGTATTGGCAAGTGATAGAAGTTGTCGCTATGTAATAAGAGGATGTTTCTATGGAACAAAAAGGTCATCGATTCAAACCGTATAAATAGTCGCTTGCAGAAAAACAAAATAAAATCATATATAATAGACTAAATACAATTTAATTCTTCCACCAACCTTGTGCAAAGTCGAAATTTAATGCACCGAGCGGCTGACCAAGAAAGTACCCTAATCTTTAGAGGCATTATGGTTTTGATACTTGATACTGTTGGTGGTGAAGTGATTGAGTGAAGAGGGAGGTGGTAGTGAAAGAGAAAATAGGATGCAATGAGGTGGCATGTCACATGACATACACTTCTGCAATATGTTATGCCACGTGGAATAATTTTAATATGGTGGAGGTCCCTAACGGCAGAGAGATATATTTGATTCAATTATATGACGCGGTGGACTGTGATGGACCAATAATATAATAAAAGATATACTTATACATTCGAACAGTAAGAAGGATATTTTTGACTTTTTTTGGGGGAAAAAAAAACACATGTCAAACTAATTTCACGTTCATGGTCACATAAGAGTAAATACTTCAAACATACAATTTCTGAGTAATAGGTTCCATGAGCTTTCATTGGAAATACCGTGTAAAATACCAAACTTCCTCCTGCTCTAACTGGGTCACTCAAAGATTACAAACAAATAGGGGTGGCAAAATAGTTTTAAAAAAATAGTTAACCACCCATATTATTCACTAAAAAATGGGTTGGATAATGAACGATTTAAAAACAGGCCAATTTGGATAAGAATCATATTATTCATTTAGAAAATGGATAACCAATTGATATTTAATGGGTTTAACTTTTGCATTTGTAAAGTCTCGAAATGGAAGTTCCTCAAGTTTGGGAAACTAGGAATTCTTCCAAAAGTGATCATATTCATGAAGTCATGGATAATATGGTTACTCATATTATCCCTCGGTAAACCCGTTTTTTTATCCGTATCAAATATGGGTCGGGCCGGATAATTTATCCATTTTTTTCATTACCCGTTTCGATCCGTCTCATATCCGACCCGACCCGCCCGTTGCTACCCTACATACAAGCAATTTGAGTAAGGTTTTTAAATGTATATGGAGTAGAAAATACTATACAAGTATTTGCATATAATTAAATATCTAGTTTCAAGTTAAAGTTTTAATTAACTACCAATTCATATTATGAAGTACTTTCAAGTTGAAGTTTAAAATTATTTTAAAATAAAAAATAAATTTAAAAACTAAAAATTCAAATTGATTGGATAGTAGTTTCTTCCTAATATCTATCTATTATTAAAAGTAGAAGAAGAAACAATCTTGTTAAGCCAAGTGGCATGACTACAAAAGGCCAAATGGAATTGTTAAGACAAAATAAACTACCTTTCTAACAAAAAATATTTTAAATTTTAAATTTTGAATTAATTGGTTACTCTATTTGAATTAATAGATATAAATATCGTATAAGTATGTATAATAAAGAACGAAGAAAAAATAGAGAGAGAAGTAAAATAATTATATATGGTAAAGAAAGAAGAGGGAATTAAAAGTTCAAACAATTGGTAATTTATTTATAATTCATATGACAATTTAAAAATATTAAATAATTAATAATGCAATTAGATAAGCAAGGAACAAAAAAAATATAAATTTGTGAAAATATAAAAATATAACACTTATAATTAGAATTATGATGAGAAAAGTCATACATATACACATAACTAAATTCATAATAGATAATTATTTATAACGGGAGAAAACTAAAGAAAATATTCAAGCGATAGCGTAAATTTATATACTAATTAAATTTTTCGTTTAGGAAATTTAGTTAACAAAATAAAACTCATAATTTCATAATAAAAAATATAAAGATACTATTATGATATTATATATATGATAAGCATGTTATATATATATATATATATATATATATATATATATATATATATATATATATATATATATATATATATATATATATATATATAACAAAAATTAATAATTATAAAATATTGGTAGGTTTTTTATAAATATAATGCTTATCTCTTTGTATTTTTGATGAATTCAAAATTATAATTTAGTAAAAAAATATTACTTTATTTAAATTTTCAGTAAACTACAAAATAAGAAAATTAATCAAATATTACAGTAGAAAAGAATGTACGAAAAGAGGGGGATAACGATAATTTTATGATATTTATATTTAAATTGATTAAAAAATAAAAGATTAATAAATAACGCTCAAAAAAGTTATCAATAAATTTGGATAATTGAAATTTTTTGAACAGTATAACATAAGTTTAAAAAAATAATTTTATCAAGAGTTAAGAAAATTATATATGTTATATTAAAAGAGAAGTAGTATCAAAATATTAAGCCAATTAACAAGTTAATAAAAAGTCATATTAGTAAATGTACAGTATTAACTACTTGCTAATTGAGAATAAGAATAATAAGAAACAAATAATTTATTTGTTTTTATTGATGTGTATCCTTCAAGTTTGTATAAATATTATTATATTTCTGTATATTATATTAAATAATAAAATATAACTAATATTTATTAAAATAATTTAATTTATAAAATTATAATTTCATAAGATTAAATATCTCGTCAAATTATCCGCGGCTAGGGGTTCTAACACTAATTTTAATTAATAGGGAGTGACATAAAGAACTCACATGTGGAACAACTCCGCGTTTGCCAAATGAAAGTATCTTCTATGAAACGTGGCAGCCTCTCAAATCTTACCGTCATGACTATTGAATATGTTAGCTACTCATAAATATGCAAATTGATGACAAGCTTAGCTAGCTGAGAACTCTTTAACAACGAATAGACGAAATTGATTCAATCAGCAGTACGTATAATAGGGGTGTAGAAGTTCAAAGGTTGGAGGAGAGGAATGTCGGGGGCACAAGGAGCACAGCCAAAGGGATCTCTAACACCAACAACATATGAATCAGTTGAACAGAAAGAGGAGGACAAGCCCAAAATGGAACTCCATTCCCGTGAAGACGAGCGCGGAATTCAGATTGATAAAATCCAAGACAAGGTGAAAGATGCCGCCGGCTTAGGCGGTCCTGTTTTTGGTGCTGGCAAGGATGAGAACAAACAAGACTTGGGCGTTACCGGCACCGGCTAGTGATACTAAGCTATAATATATAAATGAAGTCTAGTTTTGTCTCTTGTATTAATACAAGTTCTTTTGGTTGTGGTTTTCCTGTCTGAGTCTCGTACTATGTTCATCTCTTTGGGGCTTGAAATAATCCAAAGTTGTTAAAGAGTGATGTGTATATGACGCTTGTTTTAAAATATACTTTATGTGAAGAACCAAAAACTTTTTCACATGATTAATATGACTGATTAAGCAATTAGCCTATGCATCTTCCACGTAATTTGCATATAAGGTTTTGTTTTACGGAGTAAATCGTGGGATATGGCGAGACAATCGAAAAATCAACAATAAAACCTTTGATCTTCTGAAGCACAAATGAGAATGATAACATAAACACATCAACAATGGTAGCATTTATGGATAGCTTCAATGAGAATAATAAGCAGTCAATTACAAACAGCTGAAAATGAGAGAAACATTCCTCTTTTGTGAAGAGTAAGAACAAGTGCGTAGCCGTCAAGGGAAATGAAGAGGTGAAATTAATGGGTCGAATGTAATGGCCGTTTGAGTTAGAACTTGGGCCTACTGAAACACACAAGATCTTGGTGAAAATATCACGGGTAGCCAGCTTTCGACGGGTAGCCTAGTTTAGCGTTTTCAAAGTTATTTTGAAATATAGATACTAAAGTTTTAGCGGCGCACCTGTGTACGAATTTTTAGCATATTATGTTGGAATAAAAATTACAACTGGAATACCTGTTTATGAACTTTCAGTATATTATGTTAAAATATTTTTCGAATTTTAAATAATATTTTTGTCTAAATTTATTTGTACATAAAAAGTGGTTAAAATTTAATTACTTTTAAAAAAATGCCTATTTTCAATTATCACTTATGACTAATCTGGGTGTGAATCTTTTGCAACCCAATCTTGTATTCCACGTCCAGCTGGATGGGAAATTTTCAACTGATATGACTATTGTCTTTAGTTTAATCCTAAAGAAACTTCATATTGCTATTTTAGTATACCATATACCAAATTCTAAGGTGTCTTTTATATTTTGAATTCTAAATGACCGCACTTATTTTAAACATTCAAGCAAATCGCTCCCCTATGTAGTCAATTCTGTCCATTGAGATGTGGATGATCGATCGTTTATGCTTATCGTTAGGATGTCTCATCATGCTCTTCTTCATTGAAATATCACATCCTATTAAACGAGGCTAAGCTATACCTTTTACTTATTTTATTTTTTTTAGAAAAAGATCATGTTTTGGTACTGCAAAATATTAACTCTCATGATATATTCAGCTATATTGACTATTGTTTTAGCAGAACAAATTGTTAATGTAATTAAGTGTTTAAAATTGTGTCTTATCTTGATTTCTAGGAAAAGGGACAAAACATTGGTTTTCATATTTTTATCAGTAAAAAGAGAGACTTGGCTAGTCTTTATGGAGTATTCCCTATACCAAAAAGTTACACTTTTCCCTTCAAGGAATTCAAATCCGGTGAACTTCAGGTAACTTTTTTTCTCGTAACACACTTTGCCATTGGACAATAAATTAAGAAATTTCCATGCCGGACCAGTCTGTTTCTTGGATTCCTTGCTATTATTAGTGTTGCTTCGGGTATTGCACTGAAAAATAAAGCAACCTTCTTTTTTAAGAATGAATGATTCTTCAGAAATCATTAGCTTCTGCACCAGCAAATTCTCACTCTGACCCGCCATTATAAAATAACGTCTGATTCCTTTTCAACTGCCGTTGCTAATCATTGTACATGCTAACCGTAATAGCAATGAGGCATATATACTCGAAGGCAAATGATGATTGTTATGGGAATGCACTCAATAATCTTAAAAACTGATCTCATAAATGTCAAAGTTACACCATTATCTAAACTACAAATACAAGTGTCAAGTAAAAAAGAAAAAATTGAACTCAGTTAAAATCATTTAACTTAAACATGAACATATACAAGGGAAAAAAGAACACATCAAAGTTCTTTGAATCTTTGGTGGTTCCATACTATACAATACATAGTTTAAAAAATGATCGACCTCTAGAAATCTGCTCAATGTTCTAAGTGTGAATTTCAATCTGTTTAAATACGTACTATTAAAGAATATAATATAATAGCTCACCTTGGGCCAGACAACTCCATGGCTTGTACAAGCAACAAAGAATCATCTGTGAGATCTGAAAATCTCTCAGATGAGGACAGCTCTTTCGTTTTGTACTTGTTACTACCATCTGATTTCAGGGATGCTTCCCACCTCTCTGCAAGTCCATCACCTTCAAGCATCCGAACGATTTCAGACATTTTTGGCCTGTGGCCTGGAAGATATTGAGTGCAGAGCAGAGCAACTCGAACCATTTCCTCTAGCTCAATCCGATCGTAGTTGCTTTTCAAATCTTTATCAACCAGGATATCAAGTCTCTTCTCTTGGTGAATTTTCTTAACCTGAGTGATACATACAACACAAGGTTATATTGGAGGAGTGACATTCTAAAAAAAAGGAAATGCAATGTTACAAGTGCGAAACTATAAGCTTGGAACTTAGATCAGATGTGCAAAACATGTTAGCACCAGAAGAAGTACCCCCTCGGTTTCATTTTGTATAGCAGTGTTTGACCTGACATAAGCTTAAGACAGAGAGTTTCGACACATACCAAAAGCATCCTTAGAACATTTATATGGCTATAACAGCATGTTATTAAAGTTAACTAGTTTCCAAATATATAAAAGTGTCATTCTTTCTGGGATAGATTGAAAAGGAAACAGTGTCATATTAAATGGAATGGAGGGATAGACGCATATTTGAGGCTTGACAAATGGACACTCACCCAATCAAGCATTGCTCCCTTCTGGTTAGCTGCTTTTCCAAATTCTATAGCTCTCATTCCTGTGATCAGTTCAAGAAGAAGGATTCCAAATCCAAACACATCAGTTTTCTCAGATGATTGGCCTGTTGAAAGGTATTCAGGCGCTATATGCCCCACAGTTCCACGAACAGCAGTTGTGACATGCGTATCCTGATGATCCAAAAGCTTTGCCAGCCCAAAGTCACCCACAACCGCCTCACAATAGTCATCGAGCAATATATTTGCTGCCTTAACATCCCTATGAATTATCTTTGGATCACATTGTTCATGAAGATATAACAGTCCTCGAGCAGCTCCTAGAGCAATTCGCTTCCTTGTTCCCCAGTCCAACACCGGTTTTGCTATAGAGAGTAACACAGATTATTTCAGCACAAGACAAATAAGAAATCTGAAATGCCACTTGAATGAATATGTATCGTTACCTCTGAGACGAAATGCTACACTACCATTAGACATATAGGGGTAAACCAACAGCTTCTCGTTTGGTGTCATGCAAAATCCATAGAGTCTGAGGAGGTTACGGTGCACTGCTAAACTTATCATTTCAACTTCTGTCTGAAATTGTTTCTCACCACCAATTGCATTGCCATCATTTAGCCTCTTTACAGCCACGGGAGTCCCATCTGGGAGATGACCTTTATAAACTTTCCCAAAACCACCTTTTCCTAAAATGTTTTTGCTGCTGAAGTTGTTGGTTGCAATCTGGAGATCCTTAAATTGAAATCTTCTCAAATTTCCGAGGGAAACTTCTTCATGGTGCCGATCTAAAATTTGTAAATGATAGAAATGATGATGAACCTATGAGCATAACTTTCATAAGGACATTGAGCTGAAGTTCTATAACAAATTGACCAACCTTTGACATCAAAAAAGGCCTGTTGATTATGTCTATGCCTTGACCACAGAAACAGTCCAATTCCAAGAACGAGCAAAGAGATGCAACCAAGGCTTGAGCCAAACACAAGGGCAATTTTATGACTTTTTTGCTTCCCAGAAGGCAGAGCTGAATAACACGGAGCAAACAATGAGAATAAACAGAAGAATGCAAGAACTCTTGAAATTACAGGCTGAAGAAAATGGCTAGATTTGGGGGAAAAAATAACATTCTATATAATGCGTACTTTCTGAACTGTTCAATGTCATTGACATAGGCAGCAGCTGCGTTCCATAGCAGTCTGGCTCAGATCCTGTCGCACAGATCAATGGATTTCCAACAATGCTACAATGATGAACATAAATGATTTCAATATTCCAGCTTTTTATTAAGCAAAAATTGATGACATGTAAGAAACTGATCTCTGAATAAAATGTTAATTAGCTTACTCGAATTTCTTAGAAGGAAACCTAGGCACTGGTCCGCTCAAGTTATTATAGGACAAGTCCCTGAATCCAAAAGATTGAACACCAAAATCAATCCAAATTATTGAAGCTATTTACATTACAATAAGAAAAACAATAAAGAGAGATAAGAAAAAGACAAGTAGTAGTAGGGATTTACACAAGAGTGAGCTGTGACATGTTAGTCAATGAGACTGGAATTTCTCCTGATAGACTGTTATTGTTGAGCCTCCTAAAGCAGTTAATAAAAGGATTCTAAGATTAAAAATTCTGGAAGATAAATGAACAACAATGCAAAGTGTCAAAGCATAAAAAATGAAGTTTTCTCTCTTTTCAAGACTTTAGATACTTACATGTACTTGAGGCTATTCAAGTGTCCCAAAGAAGGAGGAATATCACCAACAAAGAAGTTATCTGAAAGATCAAGAGTCTGAAGCTTTGAGAGCCTTCCAACCTCTTTTGGAATTGGGCCTGTTATATTGTTATTCTGCAGCAATCTGTCAAAAAATAGTTATTCATGACTTAAAAGTAACACTAAAACAATCAAAAAAGCCTGAAATTACAAAATTCAATACTCACATAATCTGAAGATTTGTTAAATTGCCAATGCTTGGAGAAAGACTACCAGATAGATTTTGGCTGGGAGATCCTCTGCATAAAACACTCTATTAACTTTGAATTGTGGGGGAAAGATATTTTCCCAAACTTTGAATTCCAAAGAAACAGAAAAAAGGAAGAACAAAGTAATCATCTTTCACTTACAGGCCAATAACAAGACTCTCAGCAGAGCAAGTGACCATAGCCCAACTACATGGATCAACTGAGGTGCCATCCCAATTATCAAGAACCCCATGAGGATCTTTTAAAACAGCTTTTATTGCCATTAAAGCTTGCACTGAACATTATAAGAACAACCCCAGATGAAACTTTTTCATTGTATCAAATTTTTAAGGCTAAGTATTATACATTCTGCAAAATATTTTCAATAGGAAGACTAATTACCTTCAAAGTTGACACCTTTAGGAGAAAGCAATCCTGTTGCAGTTTTCCAAAGGGCCAAAAATGCCACAAACAAAAATGTAGCATTTAACTCACTTCTCTTTTCCATTAAATGTTCAATTCACAGAAAGCAAGAAAGAAACAGAAACTCAATAATCAGGCCTTTGATGAATTAACTGAAGCTATACAGAAAGACAAACCCTGTACTAGTCTTTAGATATTGAGAACAAAACTATAGCTTTTGTATACCAGAAAATCATTTTACTACTATCTTGTCAGTCCTCGCAAAAAAGCAGTCTTTGTAAAAAGGAGAACTTAGCATGCCTGTCACTGGGACAGAGCCCCCTTGTAAGGAAAAGAATATTTTAATAGCCTAAACTTTAATAAAGCAGAATATTATTACCATTAGGCTAATATTTTTTAAGTTTGAGATATGGAAATCTACTTGCTGCTATCTTAATCAGACACTTTGTCTTGAAATATAGACAGTGAAATGACAAGTTTTTAATGGCCTCTTCTTTAAGCTTAAATCAAAATCATTCTTGTAAAGACAAATAAACAAAGTATTAGTGAAAATGGTATGTATAATAAGACCAAATATTTCTCGTGGGTGAGTCATTCACTAGCTAACTTATGGCTTAGAAATTTGTAATTTTTGTCATTATTATGGGAGCTTTATTATGTGGGATAATATTTTTAGAATAATATAGGGAACAAACATTTGGTATGTGTAAGAGTGCAAGTATTGGCTTATAGGAGTTGGATTTGCAAGGGAATCCAACATTCCCTGAGATTGGCCATACAACAAAGTCCCAAAACTTTATCTTATTTTATAAATTATAGTTTTAATTAACAACCTAAGAATGTGGGAATCTCAAGAAATTTAGGCTCGAGATTGATAATAGTTTTGGTGACCAGTGGCATGGGCCATGGTCCAAAGACCACGCCCATGATAAGGGGGCATCTTTGTTGGCCGTGAGACCCCTCTTTTTATGGGATATTATTATTTTTAGCTCGCGTCAGAAATTATTTGCATTCGATAGTTAAAAAAATATATAAAAATTGTACAATTTTTGTATATAACATATAGAATATATATATATATATATACAAAAAAATATTTTTTTTTTATCTATTATTTTGAGAGTAGCTATACAGTATCATTTTTTTCTTTTTAATTCTACCCACGTACTTTTTGTTTACCTTCTTATCTTTTGGATAATTATGATGTTTGGTCATATTGTACACACTTTAATTATTTTATCGTTTATTTATCTCTCACCAACACAGGGAACATAGGCAACCGAAGGGTAAGGCTGGTGAAGCCATTGCTTCAGCCCCGATTACTAAAGGCCCCAAAAACTATTATACTCTATTATTATATATAGCATATAATTTTAATAATAATTATTAAAAAAATATTTCAAAGTTTAATGAGTATATTTTAATTTGGTTGAGGCTGCATAGATGAGTGAGTCAACAACGGTAATTTTTTTCCTCTCATTATCTAGGCATATTTAACTTCATCAATTCTAATTTTTCATTATCTATGTACATTTATTTTCTTTTATGTTTACTAACGCTTCACTTTCTAATTTTGGACTCAGTTTTTCTAAATTAGCTATTTTCTTTTGTCATATTTGATTGATTCATAGATCAAAAGACTAAGTTTTGTTATTTTTCATTATCGTGTGAAATTTATCAAATATGTTTAAGAGACCTCTAATATAGTTTGGCTACTGGCCATCAACATCATTTAGCCGCCTCTGACAGGGATCGAATAAATTTATTGGTCAAAAAACTTAAATAAAAAAAAAAAATCACCTAGCAATTTTTATAAACTCTAACATATCATGGATTTTATTCATTTTATTAACGACTCGGTCTTGCTTAAAAAATCACCCACTTCAATTTTACTACCTTTTGGGTCGAGTGTGTGCCCAAGATAGGAATCATGTAAGTACTTTAATTGATTCCACCAGCTATTACCACACTATATGTTGTTAGGACTAGTTAAACATGATTTCACACGCTTAGCACTAAGCTTCATGAGATAGTAACTTATCTAGAAAAAAGTAGTACTACTACTTTATAAAGCTAAAGCTGCTCATCCTCCATCCTTTCATGCTCCCTTTTACATCATGGGGAGGAATTTCAATTTGTTGTGGGTGGACAATATCATTCGATCTCTTCTTTTCCTGTTTCCCCCTTAATCGTTTCTTTTCATTTAAATAAAAAGTAAACTAATTATGATTGAAAATTAATCTTAATTAGGTGGCCTTTTCCACAGCAGCAGACCCAACTACGTAGTTGATTCCAGAATACATAACAAATAAACATAGAGTTGGATAATACTTATATTTCACATCTTAACTCAAAAAGCAACGTTTAAATTTAGAAACAAAGGGAAGTGCGGTGGGAGTCTGTACACTTTTCGTGGCATCTGACGTGCTCGCTTTGGATATAGCTGCTTGTACGCATTGCTTCGTTAAATGGACCGTTCCAAGACTAGTCAAAATTTCAGTACTAAGGAGTAAGGAGCAAGGGACACTACTGAGATTGTAAAACATAGTTCAATCTTTCTTTCACACTTTTTTCTGTTCTCGCTCGGTGTTCGATATTCGTATTGGAGCTTGATTATATTTGGATTCGCGCCGCGTAGGACCCCATTTGAAGAAGCTCTCCCTAATAAAGATTTTTCAGGGTCGAACCCGAAACCTCCGGTCGAAAAAGAATAATCTCATCCACTGCACCACATCTTTTGATGGTCTTTCTTTTCACATTTTATATGAACGTTTAGCTTGAGACGGAGCTAACAAAAATAATTTGATTTAGGTTGCTGTAGTAAAATAAAATATAAAGTTAACACAAAAATATTGTTTAATAGATAAAATAAATAGATTTGAATTTTGAAAGTTGTGGAATGGTGTCAAATGATGTTTCGTCCTAGTTAAAGAGAGTCATACGTATAGGACACATGGAATATTCGACACCAAAACTCTAAAATAAAAGAAGTGGAAGATTAAGGCCTGTCAATGTCTAGAGCCTATTTCGATTTTGGAACCAAAGTTTACTTAAGAAGGAAAACATGTTTGCATGGAATTATTTTTCCTCTTCAATTTTCTTTTTTATTCTTTTGCTTCAGCCAATTTTTATCCAAAGTATAAAGTGTTTTACCTTTAATTTTCTCTCCCTTCATTTCACCCAATTGGTTGGTAAAGTTTAGAAACTTGTATTTTACCTTCCTTTTTCTCTTTTCCCCTTTTCACTTTTCTTCTTTTATTTATTTCCCTTTATTTTACCCAATTGATTCAAAAGAAAAAGAAGTACTAGAAGTGCATGGTGAAAGTGGAAGAAAAGTAAACATGCAGGAGAATGAAGCACGAGTTTAAGCATATTTCCCACTTCTTTCTCCCTCCTAAGTTATCCAAACAGATAATTTATTTCTTTTTTTCCCCGTACTTTTCCTTTCTATTTTTTCATTCTGACGTGATTATCATATTATCCAACTGAAATTGTGAAAAAACAAATATGTAAGGGTTATTAACATTTCCATCAAGAGATTGGTTTCCATAATATAAAAGGGTTTTGTTTACCCTCAAAATCGAATAACAATTAAATTTATACGAGGTTTTAAGAATATGTGATCTAGTTTGACACAAAAATAAGAAATCAAATTGAAACTAGAATTAATGATAAAAATAAATGCAAACCACACAAGCCGGGTGGCGTTAGCCTTGTATGTTGACTGCCCTCGGGTCAAGAAATGTTACGATCGAGGTTGGAAATAGAATAATGAGACAATAATAATTAAAGAGATCAGTCTATTGCTATCTTTCAAGATGAGATTCCAAGTGTCCTTATAAATAATTAGACCCCCCATTATATAGTAGGGGAATCCTACTTTAGGTACGACTCTATATAAGGTAAATATCTCCTGATTTGCTAATTAGGCGGTTCCATTGATTTGTGCCGAGATTCCCACCGTGATGCTCGTCCCATTACGGATATTCTGGCTTTTCGTTATTTAGGTTCAGCGATCTTCCCTCGAGCATGTTCGAGGTCAGGATCGGTTCCGAATCACGGGCTCGGTGTTCTTAAGGTCGGACATTCTGGCCTCGTGTTCTGCTTCGATGAAACTCGGGGTCGATCTTCAACCCTTCGCGTTCCGAGCCCGATCTGTCGTGCAATAGTCGAGCCCGATTTCGACCGTATACAATCGAGCCCGATTTCGACCGTATACAGTCGAGCCCGATTTCAACCGTATATAGATAGTCCCCTCGTTTTTCGGAGAGTGATGACGAGAAACGATATGAGCCTCAGATTCTCACTATACGAGCTTCCGATTCTTACTCTGATAAGTGACGATAGACTCATGACGTAAGTGATACGAATTTGATTCAGTGGCTGATAGTCAAAATCCGCAGGTCTAGCAAAAACTCGATCGGATCTATCAGCGAAATTTCAATGCCTTGTTGTTTTTCAGACGTCTCTGAGCCGTGTTTATGTGGCCATAGCCTCTATAGTTCAGGCAATGCCAGATAAGCTTTGTGCCCTCGAGTGCAGTTAACTCGAAACGGCCTTAGCCTTTTAATTCGGGCGTTGCCAAATAAGCTTTGTGCCCTCAAGTGTTGTTAACTCGGAACGGCCTTAGCTTTTTAATTCGGGCATTGCCAAATAAGCTTTGTTCCCTCGAGTGCTGTTAAATCGGAACGGCCTTAGCCTTTAAATTCGGGCATTGTTTAATAGGTCTTATGCCCCCGAGATCTAGTAACTTGGACCGTCTGAGTTTGTTTTTCGGACGGCAGCCCCCGAATGAGAGAGTGATTATTCAAACTCAGGTTAAGGTGGCCCTTGGGCTCGTTTCTTTAGGGGATCGGAAGTAGGGAATTCCTTGAGAAATGTAAAGGAAAAGTTTTGAAAGACAAGACGTTTGCAAAGAAGAGATTTCACTTTATTCTGCCATGTATGTGTACAAGTTTTGTGTCAAGGTTCGATCAGTCTATTTGAGCACGGTTTATTCGACCATTTGGCCCTTACATTGAATCTTATTGAACTTCATCCCTTCAATCCTGAAATCTCTTTCCATGCTAAAGTGGCTCCCGCTCCCCAGTATTCGGGGTCGATCGAAGACGGGCCTCGAATGCTGTTGTCACCGATTCGTTACCGGCCTTCGAATCTAGGTTAGCAAGATTTACTTGTTGCCTCATTAAAAACCTTACCGTAAAACCCATTTTAGGACAAAAACGGTCCAAGGAAAAAAGAATGCAACGCGTGCTTTAAGACCTAACATCCCGTATGGCCCCTTGTTTGATACCTGCAAGCGTTAGTTCGTAATGCAAATAAAAGAAAAAATAAATAACAGGGCCGTACCTTAGCAGTAATACCGCTTTAAGTGAGTCATATTCCAGTTGTTCGGTAGTTGTTTACCATCCATCGTTCCGCGCTTGTACGATCCCTTTTCGGTGATTTTAATGATACAATAAGGTCCTTCCCAGTTTGGTCCCAGCTTTCCCTCGTTCGAACATCGTGTGTTCGGCGTGACCTTTCTTAATACTAAGTCCCCGACGATCAAGTATCGAAGGGTGGCCCTTCTGTTGTAATACCGCTCGATCCTTTGCTTTTGAGCTGCTAACCGAACAAGGGCGGCTTCACGTATCTCATCTAACAGCTCTAAGTTCGTATTCATGGCTTTGTGGTTCGATTCCTCTATTGCATATCGGAATCTGATACTTGGCTCCCCGACCTCGACCGATATCAAAGCTTCGGTGCCATAAACTAGAGAGAACGAGGTGGCTCTGCTACTGGATTTCGCAGTAGTACGGTATGCCCATAGGACTTCGGGTAATATTTCCTCCATCTCCCTTTGGCATCGGTTAACCTCCTTTTGAGGTTTTGGAGTATGGTTTTGTTAGTAGATTCGACTCGTCCATTCCTGCTAGGGTGGTAGGGTACCGATAGGATCCTTTTGATCTTGTGATTTTCGAGGAATTTGGTTACTTTGCTACCGTTGAATTGTTATCCGTTTTCGCATACGATCTCGGCTGGCATACCAAACGGCATATGATGTGAACCTAAATGAAATCGATGACTTCTTTTTCCCTAACCTTCTCATATGCCTGCGCTTTCACCCATTTAGAAAAATAGTCAGTCATAATTAGTATAAATTGAGCTTTACCTGGTGCTCATGGAAGAGTGCCAACGATGTCCATCCCCCACTTCATGAATGGCCATGGTGATAAAACTGAGTGGAGCATCTCTCCGGGTCGATAGATCATAGGGGCGTGCCTTTGGCATTCGTCACATTTTCGAACGAATTCCTTTGCGTCTTTTTCCATATCGACCCAGTAATAATCGGCTCTGATTATTTTTCGAATCAATGACTCAGCGCTTGAATGGTTTCCGCAGGTACCCTCGTGGATTTCCCTCAAAATGTACTCAGTATCACTCGGTCCCAGGTATATCGCGAGTGGGCCATCAAACGTTCTTCTGAACAAGATTTCATCTTCGGACAAGCTGAATCGGGCCGCCTTTGTGCGCAAGGCCCTCGACTCTTTTGGATCCGAGGGTAGTTTACCGAAGCTGAGATATTTTACGTATTTGTTCCTCCAATCCCAAGTTAGGCTTGTCGAGTTGATCTCAGCGTGGCTTTCTTCCACTACTGACCTCATAAGTTGTATGACTTTTCCCGAGTCGAACTCATCGTCTTCGATCGATGACCCCAAGCTGGCGATAGTGTCGGCCTTGCTATTTTAATCCCAAGGTATGTGTCGTAAGGTCCACTCTTTGAACCGATGTATTGTCACTTGCAGTTTGTCTAAGTACCTTTACATCCGTTCCTCTCTAACCTCGAACGTTCCATTGACTTGATTTACCACAAGAAGGGAGTCGCATTTGGCTTCGATCACTTCCGCTCCCAAGCTCCTGGCTAGTTCTAAGCTTGCAATCATGGCTTCATATTCGGCCTCATTGTTAGTCAATTTCACAGTCTTAATAGATTGTCTAATTATATTACCTGCTGGTGGTTTCAATACGATGCCAAGTCCGGACCCCCTTGCGTTCGAGGCACCATCTGTGAAAAGGGTCCATATTCCTGAGGAAGTTCCTGAGTCAACTAACAACTCTCTTTCAACCTCGGGTATTAGGGTCGGTGTGAAATCGGCAACAAATCTGCCAACACCTGAGATTTAATGGCGGTTCGAGGTCGATATTGAATGTCGTACACACTTATTTCTATGGCCTATTTGACCAATCGGCCCGAGAGCTCGGGCTTATGCATAACATTCCTCAATGGGTAAGTCGTTACGACACATATGGGATGACATTGGAAGTACGGTTTCAGTTTCCTAGAAGCACTTAACAAAGCGAGCGCCAGTTTTTCTAGGTGGGGTTACCTAGTTTCGGCTTCGCCTAAGGTCCTGACATAGTAAATTGGAAATTGCGTACCTTTTTCTTCCCGAACTAAGACTCCGCTTACTGCTATCTCCGAGACCACCAAGTAAAGGTACAGTTGTTCGTCCGCCTTCGTTGTATGAAGCAATGGCGAGCTCGATAAATACCTTTTGAGTTCTTCCAAAGCTTGCTTGGCATTTCAGGGTCCATGAAAAGTTGTTCTTCTTTTTCAATAGTGCGAAGAACCGGTAGCTTCTGTTGGATGACCTCAAAATAAATCGCCCTAGAGCGGCTATTTGCCCCGTCAATTTTTGCACGGCTTTCACATTGTCTACGATCGTGACATCTTTGTTAGCTTTGATCTTTTCAGGGTTGATCTCGATTCCCCGATTCGACACCATGAATCCGAGGAATTTACCCGAACCCACTCCAAACGCGCATTTTTCCGGGTTCAACTTCATGTTGTACTGCTTCAGTATACTGAATGTTTCCTGCAAATGTCTTAAATGGTCCTCTTCTTGTAGGGGCTTAACTAATATGTCGTCAATATAAACCTCCATTGTCTTCCCTAATTGTTTCTCGAACATTCGATTTACTAGGCGTTGGTATGTGGCACCAGCATTTTTTAACCCAATTATAACAGTATGTGCCATATTTAGTGATGAGGGAAGTTTTTTTCTGATCACCTGGGTCCATCCGTATTTGGTTGTATCTGGAATATGCGTCGAGAAAACTAAGGGACTCGTGACCCGCAGTAGCATCGATCATGCGGTCGATGTTGGGCAAGGGAAAAGAGTCTTTAGGACATGCTTTATTCAAATCTTTATAATCTATACACATTCTTAATTTATTCCCTTTCTTAGGGACTACCACTATGTTAGCCAACCAATCCGGGTATTTGACCTCCCGAATAGACCCTATCTTTAAAAGTTTAGTTATCTCATCCCTGATGAAAGCATGTCTGGTTTCGGACTGGGACCTCCTTTTTGTTTAACCGGATGGAACTTTAGATCCAGGCTCAGCTTGTGAGTGGTTATCTCCGATGGGATACTTGTCATATCGAGGTGAGACCAAGCGAAACAGTCTTTGTTAGTTGTAAGAAATTGAATAAGTTTTGTCCTAAGCTCGAGGCTCAGCCCCGAGCCCAGGTATACCTTTCGATCGGGCAATTCGTCTCGCAGCATGACTTGTTCCAGTTCCTCGATCGTCAATTTAGTGGCATCGAAATTATCAGGGGTGATAAAAGATCTGGGAATCCCATAATCATCATCCTCGACATACACTTGTTTGTTCACATCTGCCGAAGATGGTATCTGTGATTGCTATTTCGTCTTGTCTTCGATCACTTGGTTTGGAACCGTTGGTGCTGGCATCACCTCTTCGACCGCGAATATCTCTTTCGTGGCCATTTGCTCCCCGTATACCGTTTTAACTCTATCGGGCGTCATAAATTTCAACGCCTGGTGCAGCGTCGAAGGCACCGCCCTCATGTCGTGGATCCATGGTCTCCCGAACAGAGCATTGTACCTCATGTCTCCTTCAATCACACAGAACTTTGTTTCTCGAATGGTTCCAGCGGTATTTATCGGTAACGTTATCTCACCCTTGGTAGTCTCACATGCCATGTTGAATCCATTAAGAACTCGGACTGTAGGAACGATTTAGTCTAGCAGGCCGAGTTGCTTCACGACCCATGATCTAATGATGTTGGCCGAGCTACCTGGATCGATTAACACATGTTTAACTCTAATTTTATATATGAGTATAGATATTACCAATGCGTCACTGTGGGGTTGTACAATCCCTTCAGCGTCCTCGTCGTTGAAAGATAAAGTTCCCTTCGGCGTGTAATCCTGAGCGCGATTCTCTATAGTAATGGATATTTTGGTGCGTTTCTACATCGGCCCCTGAGGGGTATCGACTCCACCGATGATCATGTTGATGACGTGTTGAGGTTCTTCTTCCCCGGTCTGTTTGTCGGAATTCCTATTCCCGAAATAATATTTGGCTCGGTCACTCAGGAATTCTCGAAGATATCCATTATTGAGTAGCCGGGCTACTTCCTCTCTCAGTTGCCGACAATCTTCCGTTCTGTGACCATGAGTGCCATGATATTTACATATTTGGATAGGATCCCTATGGGTCGGATCAGATTGTAGTGGTCGAGGCCATTTAGTATCTTTGATGCGACCGATAGCCGATACAATAGTGGCAGCATCGACATTAAAGTTTGTACTCCGATAGCCGTAGTGCTTCATTATGCCCGACGGGCCTTTCGAAGCTGCTTTTGGTCATGAGCCCCCAGCTGCTCTGGCCTCGGTCATTTCTCCTTTCATTTCTTAGGGTGTTTCGCCTGGATACACCAATTTTTCTGTCCTCATGATATAGCTGATGTCGATCTCTGTTCAATCTTGGTTTGCGATCAATATCCCTTCTAATTTTGTCAAGAGCTCTAACGGGATAAATGGATCCCGAAGGGGCCCCGAGCTGATCGTCTTTGACTCTGATTTTCGACTGGTACCGGTTATGTATGTCAGCCCATGTAACAGCTGGGTATTCTATTAAATTTTGCTTTAGTTGGTGTGAAGCCGCTGAGCTTCGAATATTGAGTCCTTGAGTGAAAGCTTGAACAGCCCAATCGTCAGTGAGTGGTGGCAGATCCATCTGTTTCATTTGAAACCGGGACACGAACTCTCTGAGATTTTTGTTATCCTTTTTTTGACTTTAAAAAGGTCTGATTTCCTCGTTTCGAACTTGATGGCACCTGCGTGTGCCTTCATAAAAGAATTTGCAAGCATAGCAAATGAGTCAATAGAATTAGGAGGTAAGTTGTGATACCATATCATGGCCCCCTTTGACAGGGTCTCCCCAAATTTCTTCAACAGAACGGATTCGATCTCATCGTCCTCCAGGTCATTCCCTTTGATAGCACATGTATACGAGGTTACGTGCTCGTTCGGGTCGGTCGCTCCGTTATACTTGGGTATTTCGAGCATACGGAATTTCTTGGATATCGGCTTCGGAGCCGCGCTCGGTGGAAAAGGTTTTTGCACGAACTTCCTGAAATCCAGGCCTTTTAACACCGGGGGTGCCCCTGGGATTTGATCTAGCCTGGAGTTGTAGGTTTTCACCTTTTTATCATTCGCCTCGATTATTTTCTCTCCTGATTCTATCCGTCTTGTCAGTTCCTCAAGCATCTTCATAATTCTGGGGTTTGCTCCCGATTCACATTCATTCAACCTTCCTACGATCGATTCATCCCTGTGGGTAATTTTCCGGGAAAGGCCGGGCTCAACCTTGTTCGGGATTTGGCTTCAGTTTTGTAACTGAGTTATCGCTGTCTGTTGAGCCTGTAACATTTCGAAGACCATCCGGAGGCTGATCACGTCCCCTTCAATGTTTTGGGGGTTTCGAGTTACTGATTAGACTCCTCTATGAATGCTATTTGAGGGGTCGGTAGGCGGATCCGCATCAACTGCCATGTGTGAATTAGCGTCAATCGGATCAACAATCGGGATCTCGTTGCCGGGCGCTATGTTGTTATTTTCACTTGGTGGTCGGACTCAGTGTCAACGTGCAGAGGTGACGATTGAGAGTTTGACATTTTTGTATTATAGCCTGGAATCAAAGACACTCCAAAGAGCAAGTGCGAAGCAGTGTGTGTGTGTGTGTGTGTTATGGATATTTGTATCAAATAACCACTATTATCCTTAATCCCACAGTGGGCACTAAACTGTTTTCCCTCAAAATCGGATAACAATTGAATTCATACGCGGTTTTAAGGATATGTGATCTAGTTTGATAAAAAAAAATGAGAAAATTAAATTGAAATTAGAATTAACGATAAAAATAAATGCAAACCACATAAGCCGGGCGGTGTTTAGCTTTGTATGTTGACCGCCCTCGGGTCAAGAAATATTGTGATCGAGGTTGGAAATAGAATAATGAGACAATAATAATTAAAGAGATCAGTCTATTGCTATCTTTTGTGATGAGATTCCAAGTGTCCTTACAAATAATTAGACACCCCTTTATGTAGTAGGGGAATCTTACTTTAGGTACGACTCTATATAAGGTAAAAAATCTCCTGATTTGCTAATTAGGCGGTTCCATTGATTTGTACCGAGATTCCTACCGCGATGCTCGTCCCATTACAGATATTCTAGTTTTCCGTTATTTAGGTTCAGCGATCTTCCCTGAGCATGTTCGAGGTCAGGGTCGGTTCCGAATCACGAGCTCGGTGTTCTCGAGGTCGGACATTCTGACTTCGTGTTCTGCTTCGATGAAACTTGGATCGATCTTCAACCCTTCGCGTTCCGAGCCCGATCTATCGTGCAATAGTCGCGCCCCATTTCGACCATATACATGTTTCTTGAATTAGTAATCACAAATTTTAAGTGAACCTATAATTGAAAGAATAGACACTATCAAACGTCTACCTTTCTGTGTTTACTTATTTTTTAGGATATCTCCTTTTTATCATGAAGAACATTAATTGGTATAATAACTTTAAAAAAATTGAAGTTCTTTCGAAAATAAAACACCTATATTCATCATGGCCAAAATGATTTTTTTTTTTCTTGGCTTGGACAAGAAAGAACAATACTTAAAGTTTCACTCATTTCTATTTTTAAGGCTAAATCTTACCTATATGAAGGGCAGTAGCATATAAGCAACACCCAAATTTATGAAATTGATAGAAACAAATGCAAGGAAACCAACATGACCATTGTAACAATAGGAAATGAATTGACTAAACGCAAGAAAGAAAAAACCATAGTCGACAAAATGACAAAAGAAAAACAGATATGCGTTGTGGAGTAAGAGGAATTGAATCACAGCTGGGATCAATTGTCTCTTTCTTTGTTCACCATATCCTAAGGAAAGGCTATTCTATTACTCAATCAATACTTGCTTGCTTCGGAGTTGGGACCATTTAACCATCAAACTAAGATTTTCGAAATCCAAGATATATAGTGCTTTTTACTCCAATCCTTCTGTAGATGAACTTTCTAAAGTTAGTTAAAAAATATATTGATAACGTAAAAATCTTTACACATTTAATGTATTTAAGTTAAAGCAACGTTCTTATTATAACGTGAATTTAAGATATTGAGAACCAGTAAATACACTACTTCCTAACGAAACCAATATTTCTTCGTAAATACAATTATATATGGACATGATATAAGTACATATTCTATGTAATTATTCAATTACTCACACATGTATGTATGTATATATGTCCAAGGGACATGGAATTAGTATATCGAAATTTACACGCCAAACATTCAAACTTAGTATCGTTTTCATTCTTTTTTCTTTTTTAAAAATTCAGTTCATTTTTCAAGTGATCAAAGAAGTAGTAGTACTTCCTCTGTTTCAATTTAGATGATACAGTTTGACTTGACAATTTAAGAAAAAAAAAGATTTTTGAAATATGTGATGCTAAAAGTTTAAGGGGCAAAAGTTTAGTGGGGTCATGATATTTTTGTGACTATAAAAGCTTCTCATTAAGGGTAAAGTGTGTAGATGAAAAATTTAAAGTTAAATTATTTTTAAATATAGAAATGTGTCATTCTTTTTTATACGGACTAATTAGGAAAGCGTGTTATATAAATTGAAACGGAAAGTATAATCTAAGGTGTTTATTTATTTTTTCCATTTGAAACTAAAAGGTGGGTGAGTGAGTAGTGGTGTTTCCGCAAAGCTTCCGCCTTCGCAAGTTGAATTTAATCCACCTTAATGGACAATTTCACTTTAGCAAAAGTTCTTCTTTTTTTTTTTTGCTTGATTTTTTTCTCTCTAATCATTTTATCCTTAATTTCCCTTTTTATGCTTTTCGAACATAAGAAAGTAAACAAGGAATCTATGGACAAACGGAACGAAATTTGCAAGAAAGGAGATTGGCTAGTGTTATGATTGATTGATTAGCTTTAATAGGGGAAGCCATGATTATTGAAAGTTGAATTTGAATAGCACAGAAATGGATATATTTCATAGTATATAGTAACTATATTGACGGAACATGCAGGCAACACAAGATGCTAGCTACGTGGGTTATTAAGGTGGTCATGGTACCAAAAACATGCATGCCTCTTACACAAAAGGCTTGTCGTCAGTGCTCTTCCCTCCTCCTTTTATCTTTTGATGCTTCACCCACAAAAAGAAAAAGAAAGAAATAGCTTTAAAAAAAGTTAAACTTAGATTTATTTGAGCATAGTTACATATTATTTAGCTAATGGCAGATTCATAACACAAACGCTGTGATTTTCAAGCATGAGAACCACCAATTTGGATTGTTGTGATGACCTTCCTTCTTATATGATTTAGCGAATGAAAAGGGTACCTTCACTATATTTTACAATAAACATCCTTTTTCTCTAATTTAAGGTTACATTACACAGACCTCCTGTGTAATCGTTCTTAGAACATTAACACTAGTGATTTCATTGAAAAGGTTAAAGGTTTTTGTTCCAGTTTTACCTTCCGATTTTGTATTTTACTTAAAAACTACTATTGAAAATGAGAGAGAGAAATTAGAACGAATTAAACTTTTTAAAGCTTAGTACTCTACTAAAGAACGATGGTAAATAGGTTGGGTCCACCTACTTGAATTTTGCTATATATATTTCAGAGGAGGTATACATAATTCACCTTTTATTTATAAAGAAGAAGGCACTTGTATATGAAACTAAACTTGCCTAGAAATAATTGCATTATTAAACTGTTATCCTCCCCTAGATGAAGGGGTTGAAGGACTAGGAAATTGGAAATTGGATACAGCTACTAATCATCAAAAGTTGATGAGAAAATTGTCTTATGCACTGTAAGAACCTCAGTTGTTTACAAATCTGTGAAGCTAAATTCCAAAATCCCATTGTAGTATGACAAATAGAAGCCTCCAACTGAGATTTATTTTCACTGTCTTCCTTCTATCAACTATGAAGTGTGAATATACGCATCTCAAATTCGAGACAAATAGCAATACAATTTTGATCAAGTGACGAAAAAGGTAAAGTACAAAATTCATTAATAGGTAATAGCTTTGTTGTGTCACTCTCATCGCGTTTTGCTCATTGAGATGTCCCCTTCAGTCCGAAGCCACCCAACTAGAATCAGAATGGCAAAAATTTGTCCTAAGACGACTAGCTTTTACTTCAACTAGTAATTTTGTTCTTCCAATCAGAACCCAATAAAGATGTGAATCCAATTAACCTCTCAAATATTTTGTGCAAAGTTGAAAGAAACGAGTATTTGAAGTTGAGGTTGACAAGGAATCTGTATCTGAAAATTATAAATTTTGGTTGGACATAAGTTTTACTTGAAAAGAAAAGGTGAAATTCTGTGACTGAAATCATTATTTTACTTGATTTTTTCTTAATATTTCAGATATTAAAATTCGGTATTTGCAACTCATGAAATACTATTTATGTTTTCACCAACATATCACTATATGAAGATAGATATGATCAACTATTTGATCCAACTCATCACACATTCACATATGTATAGCCGTATAGGTAAATGAGCCCACGGGTATCCACTTTATTCTTGAATAACAAAAGCAAATCAGGGTAATATTCAAATTCAAATAATATTTTGAATACATATTTTAAAATACGAACACAAAAAAGCGCAAAGTGACAGTAAGGTCCATGACGAGAATTTGTCTGATAGAGTGAATGATGCATCATTTTCCTTCTTCTTCTGCTTGGTACAATACTCCCAAAACATCTTAAATGCGGAGTGTAAGACTAATCTCTATCTCTGTCCACCTTCAGCCAACAATCAGATATTACAAACTGAATTCTTTCTCTCCCCTCTTTTTAAACCGGTGATTATGCTTTTTCTCGTACAACTGATGTTTCGTGGGGAGTTTCTTAAGGAAAATGAAACACTAAAAGAAGTAACGTGAAATACCGGTACAACAGAAAATACTCTCAAAAGAAAGAGGAAAAAGAGTTCGTCTACAAAGTTTTCTCTCTAAAGATAGTGCAAGCGATTTATTATTCCAGGAAAATTGTACATATCTAAGAGATCAGGCCGATGACAGTGTAAAATACTTAAAAAGTCAAGTGTTAGCCAAACTTACCCTATATATATAAGTAAAATTGTTATTGTCCAATTAAAGAATAATTTGCTTGTATTGTATTATTTCTTTGTGAAGAATTATTTGCTCTACCAAGTTGAATGGTGGCTAGTAAATTCTCCCTTAAAAATATCATGAATTTGAATTGTGATCTCCATGATGACGTCTCTAATTTAGAGAAGAGAAACGCTCAAATGACTTTGCGAGACATTGAAAAGGAAAGGATGAGTTTTAAGGAAAGTCTTTGCATCTTGATGATATCAAACTGAATATCAATCGTCTTGAATTTATGGTCCTTTTGGTCGCTGAATTTATGGTCAGCATGAAATTTGGCCTATCTCCAACCTTAATCAAACATCTCGAGTAAAAGCCCCGGAGAAACTCGTAGTAAAAGCCGTAGTAAGGAACGCTTTAAGCTGCCTGCTTAATTAAACAAACAAATCCGTCCCCTCTGTAATACTAGGGGCTGTGGGAAATGGGCCGGATACGAGATACTACTCCAAGAAAAGCAAATAAAATGAGATATAGGAATTATTACACCAAGCCCAGACAGCCCATTTCCAAAGCCACTACAGAAAGCTTCGTGCCATTCTTTGGGAAGGAAATAGCAGAAAACAACTAAGATCCTTATCAAGAAGGACCCAATAGACATTGCCATGTTGGAACATAAATCTTTAGATGAATTATCCCAACACTTTAGGCCCAGCAAAAACTTGAGTTAATGTAGCACAATTAAGTTAAACAAGAACATCATGGAGTTAAAGGGCATTTCCAGTGATCAACAAGTACCTAGAGACACAAGAAATGAAAAAGTTGAGTTGGATTCAATTGACAATGTAAACATGAAAATCTTCAAGGTTGCCTACATAATCTAGTAAAACCAGAATTAACAAAATCTAGATGATGGATCCAGTATTAAACTAGACCAATTACAGAGCCCTTTCTTTTTCTCAAAATTACCGCAACATGAAGAACTCATTGGAGTCGAGATGAAGCATTCACCAACTTTAGTATAAAGTACAAGATGAAGTGTTTACCAATAATTTTGGCGAGTCCAATGCAATTTTATCCTTATTTGTGTCAATTGAATTTCACCAAGTGAATTACAATAAGAAAAAGTTTCTAAGGGAACTAAGCCCCAATACTTGGAGAAAGCATAGATGGTAGCAAACTTTCATAAGAAAATATTAGGCAAAAAATGTCCAAACACTTTGCAGCACAAAAAACTAGATGACGTATCCATCTGAACCTATGCAGCTGCAGGAATAGTGGCAGTTGCTTTCTGAGTTTTCATGGAACAGAACAGATTCAAAACATCGGCATGGTTCCTAATGTATCTGGGACATTTTGCAAGGAAGTCCTGTGCTTCACTCCGCCTTCCTGCTTTAAGGTATGCTTCAAACAAATTGAGAAATACAGAAGTTGATGGAAATTTCTTCACGGTCACTGCTTCAGTAAATGCAAGGGCATCATCAGCAGTTCCAGTCTTGGAAAGGTACTTGATGAATGGATCCAGAAAAGGTGGATAACCTTGACTTTTCATCAAATGCAGAACACCCAAAGCTTCCTCAAAACCCCGTTGAGCCAATAATTTTCCTATCAATAACTTATATGTGGTATGCCACACATGTAGTTCTTTCTCCTCGACCATCTTCTTGACAAGTTTGAAGGCATGAATCGCTCTTCTCTTGCGGCAGTGCAAAGAAACCAACAATTCTAAAGCATACCCAGCATACGAGGAACCTTCTTTTTCAACCATCATTTCAAATGCATCTGAAGCTTTAACCAGATCACCAGCTTCACAGTACCCTTCAATTAAAGATGTCCATGTTTTAGAATTTGGGGTATTGCCTGATGATTCTATATAATTCGTAAACTCGTTCAAATCCTTATCCTTCCCACAGCTACCCAAATGAAAAGCAATTTCGCTCTGTTGATTAAGACTAGGTGTGAAACCAGCATCCTTCATTGCTTTTAATATCTTGTTGCATTCGCCAAATCTATCAACACTGGTCAAAGATTTGAGAATGGCATCGAGGTTAGCAACATTCAATGAATTGCCACTTTCTGTGAAGACCCTCAAAACTTTTGAGAACAAATCCAAATCAAGCTCCTTACTAACAACTATTTTCTTCAACAGAAAAGTGCAGTCCTGCGAGGATGGCTTGTTTATGCTGACCATAGCAAACTCATATAAGTCAACAGCATCCTTAATCATTTTTCTCTTCACAAAATTTTCCAGAACCTTAATATACGTTTCCCTTTCCATTTCAAACCCAGCAGCTTTCATTTCATCAACTAACCTCCAGAACTTCTCACCGGACTCTTCCCTACCTAAGTACCTAGCCATAGCATTAAAAGTCCGCTTGTTGTGTTTAAACAGACCTCTCTCTTCAATCCACCTAAAAAATATCAAAGCCTTATTACTTTCACATTCAAGCTTCTCCAAAACCACACTGATCAACTCACTAGAAAACTCGAGATTTAAGCCTCGCAGCTGCTTTTCCACATCATCGCCCCATACATTTCCGCAAATCAGTTTGCAAACCCTAGAACAAACTTCCTCGCTCGAATTATCAGCCAGCTCAGGACCATACAACTCTTTTAGCTTCTTCACATCGCCACTCAGCTTATCCCTTTCAAATCTCTCAATAGTTCGATTAAAAGTACCCCGTGACACTCCATACCCTTTACTTTTCATAAGTTCAACCATATCCCAAAACTCCTTAACAAATCCATTAGACCCCAGTACCCCCAACATATAATTATAGACCTTTGAGCTCAACCTCTCACTCTCATTCTCTAAAACCCAGTTAAAAAACCTACGTGCTGCATCAGGCGCATTACTAAAACTCCGTAAGGCCTTTATAACCAAATCATGGGTCATAATAACACTATTAGACTCTAAATCAAGCTTAATTTCGTCATTAGTCCGGTTTGATTTAGAGAAAATGTCGGTTAAAACAGCGATTTGGTGATCAGGATCTTTATGTTCGATAGCTAATTCAGATGTGGAGAGACTACGAATGGTGAGGCGTTGGTAGGGGAGCACGTGAGATGCACGTGAGGGGATAGTTGGAGTAGTGATAGAACGAAGAGAGTGATTTACCTGAAACGGAGAAGGATTGATGAGTTTCCTGGAATAAGAATGGTGGCGTAGAAGAAGACGAAGCCATCGCTGTTGATTCCGCATTTTTACTTTGGTAGATTGAGAGATTTGCTTAATTGGTAAAAGCGTTTCGGCGAAAGAAGGAAGGGGATTTTGGTAGGGTTTATGGATGAGAATTCAGAAATGAGAAAATTCAGTTCTAACAGGTTCGGGTCACATGGACCGTACCCAAAATCCGAATATGGATTTCGGGTTTAGAGTTGAGTTATGTTTTTCTTTTATCCTGATTTTTTTGTCTAAACTTTTGACGATGTTTTGTTAAATTCTAACGAATTAAATTAAGGAATCTTTACGTAAGTAGCCGGTCCTATTCGTTATTTATTTTTTATAATCATATACATAAATTATATAATGATTATATACAATTATATATATAATACATAAATTATATATATATAATATCTTCACCGAATAGTTTTAGTTTAAGCGGTTGGATAGATAGCTATTTGAATTAATTCATTCTTAAATTAAAGGAACACTGACTAACTGATATTTATGTTATTGGAGCAGCTTAAATACTATCAATAGAATATTGTATTCCTATTAGTTAGCTATAAAATGTTTAGGCTGATGTTGAGTTGTTTTGGATGGTTTCTGGAATTGGGATGAATATCCAATTTTAGTTTTTATTTTTATTTTTTATGTACTGTACATAATGACTTCTTGGTAATAAAATTATTTTAATCACCAATAAAGAAAATATATATTTCCACATACCAAAAAGTTGAAAAATTTGATTAGCTTTAGATAAGAGTATAAAGTATAAACCTTTCTCCAACCAATTGTTGTTATGAGGTTATTGTTCAGTACTGTTGTTGCCATTGCAAAAACACTTGGTCCTTATTTATGATGACCCATTTTTGTGAAAAATAAACGAGTTCAATAGAATAACAGTCCATATCAAATTATTAATGTTAGACCGCATTCTTTTATTAATTCGTTACTTACCTAGCATACAAGATATAGATTTGGTCGAAATTTGAAAAAATAAGTTTTTGTAAATGAGATAAAAATAGTTTTGAAAGTTAAAATTGTGTTTGAACATGCATTTTACTGAAAAAATTTGAAGTTTCGTGAGTACAAAACTTGAAAAACCACTCTAGAGTTATTTTGGGATTTAAAGATTTTGTTTTCAACCAGTTTGGGGTCATCCCGGGTCGATCGACTATGAAAGCTATCCACCTTATTAGGAGGTTGGTGGAACATTACAGGAATAGGAAGAAGGATCTGCACATGGTGTTTATTGACCTGAAAAAAGCATATGACAAGGTCTCTGGGGAGGTACTCTGGAGATGCCTAGAGGCAAAAGGTGTGCCGGTAGCTTAATTAGGGCGATCAAGGACATGTATGATGGAGCTAAGACTCGGGTTAGGACAGTGGGAGGCGACTCGGAGCATTTCCCGGTGGTTATGGGGTTACATCAAGGATCTGCACTCACCCTGTTCTTATTTTCCCTGGTAATGGATGCACTGATACACCACATTCTAAGGGAGGTGCCACGGTCTATGTTATTCGCTGACGACATAGTTTTGATTGATGAGACATGAGACGGTGTTAACAACAGGCTGTAGGTTTGGAGGCACACCCTTGAGTCTAAGGGTTTTAAGTTGAGCTTGACAGAATATCTGGAATGCAAGTTCAGCGCCGAGTCGGGGGAAGTGGGTACGGACGTGAGACTTGGAGCACAGGTGATCCCCAAGAGAAGTAGTTTTAAGTAGCTGGGGCTGATTATCCAAGGGGACGGAGAGATTGATGAGGACGTCACACACCGTATAGGGGTGGGGTGGATAAAATGGAGGTTAGCATCAGGAGTCATGTATGACAAGAGAGTGCCATCGTTAATCAAAGGTAAATTCTATAGAGCTGTGGTTAGACCGACCATATTGTATGTGACAGAGTGTTGGCCGGTTAAGAAATCTCATATTTAGAAGATGAAAGTGACAGAGCTGAGGATGTTGAGGTGGATGTGCGGGCATACTAGGATTGATAAGATTAGGAATGAAGTTATTTGGGAGAAGATGGGCGTGCCTCCTATGGATGACAAGATGCGGGAAGCGAGGCTTAGATGGTTCGGGTACGTATGGAGGAAGAGCCCTGATGCTCCAGTGAGGAGGTGCGAGAGTGTGGCCGTGGCGTAAGAAGTATTGGGGAGAGGTGATTAGGCAGGACATGGAATTACTGCAGATTTTCAAGGACATGGCCCTTGATAGAAAGGTGTGGAGGTCGAGCATTAGGGTTGTATGTTATGACGTAGTCGAGTCCAGGGTGAGGCTAGTTCGATATGGGTGGTCTTAGACTGCTAGGAGTTTATGTTGTGTTCTTCCTATCATTACGTTTTCATAGCATCATGCTTATTTTCAGGTTTTGCTATTGCATTTTCTAGTTCTTATGATGCTAATATTATTTCTTTGATTTCTGTTTGATGGTACTAATATATTGTCCCTTCTCTTCTCTTCTCGTATTTTCCGTCTTCTTGAGCCGAGGGACTTTCCTAAACAGCCTCTCTACTCCTTCGGGGTAGGGGTAAGGTCTGCGTACACATTACCCTCCCTACACCCCACTTGTAAGATTTTATCGGATCGTCGTTATTGTTGTTGTTTTCAAAATCTGTTAAAAATGATTAAAATCTGTAAATAAATAAATATTTGAAACAGAAATTGAAAAAAAACTACCAAATTTTATGGCCAAACGAGTGCTTAAACTTTTCCAACAGCACCAATTCTTCCATTTCCTTCTTCACCTGAGCTACCATTACTGTGTTTGTGCGAATTATCTAAAATTGTTTTTGTCAATTGTGATTTTGATAATTATGCTGACAAAAAACAATTACGTCGCAAAAATTTGCTCCTGGAACAATTATTTTTGAAAAACACTATTTAACATTGATACTTGTAGATGAACCTTGGCGTTAGCCCTCAAAAAGTGTTTAACAATATTTGATTTTTTATAAATCAAAAAGACAACCAAACATAATCACAGATATGTTTTGCACGAAATAGAAAACACATCTGGAGTAGTATTATAAATTTTCAAAACACTGACTAGTGGCTTTATTGCTGAAAAAACTTCCAAGTGATTAATTCTTTTCATTTTTTCCGTAAAAAAAAAAACCAAACACGAAAAAAGAAACGCGATAAAATTTCTCCTACTTTTGAATCAAACACTTACAGTATTTCTTTCGACTATCCTTGTGCTACTGTCCACTGAGAAAGATTTGTAATTGTCGAAAGTAGTTGCTTTGCACATTTTGCAATATGATATTTTTGAGTTCCTGAATTAAAGGAATCTTGATTTAATATTTAGGTCTAATACCTTTTCAATTTTGATACGAGGAAAATAATAATTTGCATTATTTATCACGATTTGTGTGTATCATCCTTGTTCAAGATGATCATTTTAACACTCCAATTTTATCGAAGGTTGCGGCCGGACCAATATTTATCACATGGTTTATCATGAATATCCTACTTTTAATTTTAAAAGTTAAATATATTTCAGATATAGCTTAAAAGAGTTGTTAAAATTTAACTTCAACCAATAAGGGTTGTAGCGGAGTGGTAAGTGCTCCACATCCTTAACCAAAGGTCTCGGGTTCAAGTCCTAGGATATGGAGTCACCTTTGTTAGAAAGCGTTTTTCCTCTAATGTGGAATTTCCCGGCGCGAATCCGAATTTAGTCAACCCCAATATGAATACCGAATACTAATGAGAACCAAAAAAAAGAAAAGAACTTGGATAAGTTAAAAGTGCTAAACAAAGAAGATCATATTGTGAATGCGAGAAATGCAAAGAAGGGAAATTACACATAGAACCAAAAACTATGTATTATTAGTGAAACAAAGAAGAAAGAAACAATACTCAATCCTAAGCAACAAAAATTGCGTCTCTAATTTGAAATGAAAACAAAAACTTCAAAATTCTGAAGTGGGAAAGAAAAATAAGAGCCCATTATGGCCAGCCTAAAAGTATAAAATAGGATATTCATTTGTTCAGGCCAGTGGCATTTTTAACTGCATCAGCCGCCCCTTGTGCCTTCGCCTGCATTTGCTGTCCCGCCTATAAAATTGTCATCCAAATATAACACATATGAGTAACTTTTTGTCTTATAGATCAGCTACGTACAAAATTATATGAGTTTACACGTTAGTCATGTATATATGGAACACAACAAAATAATGGAATAACAATGGCCAAACCTCCTGCATTGTTTCTTTGGCAGATTGTGCAGCATTTGCAGCCTTGTCCATCATCTGGTTACCCTTTTCCTGATGCATAACAATATATATCGCGTGTTATCAAGCCAGAGCTACATATTCAGAAATATGAATTGTTGAATTTCTTTGACATAACAAAACGCCACCAAGATGATTCAAAAATAGCTTTATATATGTTGCAGGTTAAAGTCGCAGACATAACATTCTTGTATTTTTTTCTTTAATTTCACTTGTTAGAATTTCTAGTTTCGTCACCACATATTATCTAGCTCCTGGCTAGCATGTTGTAAAGGGAAAGTGAATGTGCAAGAAATATAGCATATATATTACCTGGGCTTGGCCCTTGGCTTGGCCAGCTTGGTAGCTCATGTTCTGGGAGTTATCCATGATTTTTTGTGTTTGAAAATTGAGCAAATAGTGTTACAGACTGAGAGAAAACAAACCGAGTACTATATGTTTGAAGAACTTGGAATTGCTTGTTGATGTGTTGTTTTAGACAGACTGGGTATTTATAGATCTCGAAACCCATTCAGTACTTGCCATTTGTTATTCTAGGTTGAAGGCTAAGACACATTCTAGGCCTTAATATGGGGGAGAAGTTGCGATAAGTTAGTCTTTTAGAGGTTAAGAAAAGAGGTACTCCATGTCTTAAGACTCGGAATAAGTTTCTAATTTTCATACCATAGGCAGAGATTCAAGTACATGAAACAAAAAGATTTAAACAATTATATTTTGTTATAACACTCTACCATACCATGACCAAAATACATCAAAAAACCAATTATATTCTGCAAATGATGTCTTGTAATAATTAGAAGTACTGCATTTGAATTTTGAAGAAATAAGTTACGTAACAAGTAGTAGTAAATACTAAAACGTCAAGAATCATGTTGTATGTATTTCAACTTGGGTTCGACCTGCATATATTAGCAATCGATTCTATAATTGTCAATGTCTAGTATAAGAAAAATATTTCCATAGGGTGTTATAGGAATTGAACATATCTTATTCGGGAGTATCACTGTATGACCCAACTTGCAAATTATTTAATGAATTATGGAGTTGATGGATCGTCTACATTTTTCTTTCTCCAAATTTACAGAATTATCTAACCAAGTTTGTTGCGTCTTCAATATGAACAAAAATTAGTTATATTATGTCATAGAAGTTTGTGACATGCTGTACTCTTTTTTATGATGGTACTTTGCTTTGAAACACTAGCTTTGGGTGTATTATAAACCTAAAGCTTATGATAGAATTTTTTTTAAAAATTTATTCTCCTATTTTTCTTTTTTTCTTCGAAATAGTGATAGCATTTCGCTCTTGTTCCTATAATTATCAACTTTAAACTATCTCTATTCAAACACGTGACTATTTATTTATAAAATTAATTTTACAATTTAAAACAAGACTTAATATTTAGAAGACACGGGACAGAAAGAACAAAAAAAGGGGTAATGGTTGTATATGTTCGAAGAGGAGAGGGTTAAAGTTTTGTAATAAAAACTTTAGGGGTAATACTTGTATTTTCACATTTTATTTCCATGTACCCTGTGTGTCATCTCTTCATTCTCCCGTCTCCAACAAGTCTAAAACTTAATACTTTCAGAGACCTCGCCGCGCCTTGGCGGCTGTAAGAAATCGCCGGTGGTCCGTCCACTGCCTCGCCGTCTCTTCCATCTTCTCTTGAGTGGAGTGCTCAAGTCTTCTTTTTCTTCTACTTCTACAGTTCTCGGTAAAGTTTCTGGTTAATGTGGAACTTTTTCCTATGGCAAAGTTTCTGCCTTTATTTCTATTTCTTTTTTAGAATAATTTTTTCCTAATTTGGAATCCAGACTTCTAAGAGAGGAAGATGGGAGCCAAGGACTTGCAGAAGAAGCTAAAGAAAAAGAAGTACAAAGATGCGGATTCCCTGACTATAAACTCTGACCTTGTTCAAAATGGTATTATTGCCTCAAAGTTTCTCTCTTTCTCTTTCTTCCAACTAATAAACCCCAAGTAGCAAAAAATTCACATTTTGAGTTTGAATCTCACTGCACTGCTAACCTATTGGGCAGTTACCTATGTGTTATAAATAAAATAGTGAACAATTGAAACAAATTCGACTTAATCTGTGGAAAAAAAGAATCTTGTTTAAGTTTGTTGAGAAGTAGTATTACATTGGTAGCTGTTTTCTCAGGGTTTCGAGCTGCCTCTGAATTTGTTTTACTACTGCTGCTTGGGTTCCTAATAGGTTGAACAGTATGGTCTTCAATTGTTGTGCATCTTTTTGTTTATGTCGAAAGCATAATTTAATTGCTTCTGATTTTTCATAGTAAACTCTATCAGCAGACATGTCTTACATTTCAAATTGATTAATAAACTCATTATCTCTAATAATCAGCAACTACCACCCCATCTCAAATCCCTGTCATTCAGGAACCTGCAAATTGTCAACTGCTGTAATTAGCTACTATATTATATCTGAGCGAGGAGTTGAGAAGACCCAGTTTGGTAGACTTTCCTCGACAGCACTATTATACCATAATTGGATTTTTGCTCCTTCTCCACTATTTGCATTGACAAGCAGTCACTTCTGCTCGTTGCATATAACACTTCAAGTTTCAAGTGATTATAGATGGAAGAATCATCACAATATACTCCAAAAATTAGTAATCTCTATGAGCTGGGAAAGGTTTTCTTTAACATTTCAAATTAGTTATGACTTATGAGCTTATCCACTTGCTCACCATCAGTTTCAGGATTAGTATTGAGCTTCCTGATTCTATTATAATTGAGCTGTGCAACATTTTTTTTCCTACTCATTAGCGTAGTATTAGGTTCCACATGCAACAACAAACTTGAAATCCTAATTCCCTGGAAATTTCCAGGAATGCTGGTTATTAGCGATAAGCAGACTTTTCCATTTAGATACTAGATTCTGTGGCAAGATTCAAACCAGTGATGTGTTCCACCCATCATTTTTGTGCTCTTACCGCTATACTAAAGCCCTGGGGCATTGCCACGAGGCTTATCTTGTTTTCTTTTATTCAGTTTTCCATATTGAGGTCTTGTCTATGAAGAAACTCTGGGAGCTTCAGTTGCAATATGGCTCTATCTCCTCTAGAGGGGGCTTTTCTTTTCCTCTTAGGAATATTGCAGGTGGATGAAAGTGCCAATATATTTTTTCTGGGCACACCACTCACTTGTGCATGAAGCAAATGTCTTCTATGCACTAGTATCAGCACTCTTCATAGATGCCCTGAAAAAGGATAGTAATTATAGATATAGGGTTCAACATTACCTATAGTGTCCCTATGAGCCAAGATGTTGTAGTAAAGAGCCCAAAGATTAGTTGAACTAGAAACAAAGTTTTTTCTTATAGGATCTTTTGGATTTCTTCACTCATTTCCTTGTTTATTCATAATCTTTTTCTATGTGTAGTATTCTCAAAAAAAAGAAAATGTTTAGTATTTACTTGACAACAATGCTGATTTATGCCCTTTTGTTGTAGAGGAAAATTTTACTAAGGTAACAGAAGAAAAGAAAAGGAAGAACAAGAAACTGGCACTGCAAAACAGAAGAAGCAAGGATGGAATAGATGAATGCCATCTATCATATGATAAAGGTAATGGTCCGGAAAATTTAATTAATATTTTATTTCGGAGCATAAATTGCTGGGATTGGCCTGTATGATTATTGAGGTTTTTAGAAGATGATTTAGATAATGCAGATGGGGAAAAGAAAAAGAGCAAATCATCAAAGCAGAAAAAGAGGAAAAATGACACACTTGCTGAAAGTGGTGTAGTTGATCAATCTAATGACGTAGAGGATGGACTTGGTCAAGAAAATACCATATCCAGTGAACCTGATAAGCCGGAGAAAAGAAAATTGAAAGGAAAGAAGAGAAAAAGCGAAAAGAAAGCTGGGAAAACTGAGGGTAATGATTTCTCAAAACGACAAAAAGGTATGGAGAAAATAGATTCTCGAGTTTCCATATTTCTGTTTCTTTATTTATTAATCATGTAACAAATTTAAAACAAGTGAGGAAATAAACGATGTTGAGTAATTAGTGTAAGTCAATAAACTTTCTCTCAAGCAGGCGGTGTGTATCACTTACTGGCATGCCTTAGGAGTCGTTTGGTACGAACACAAGTAATGCAGGGATTAGTAATGCAGGTATTAGTAATGGAGGGATTGTAGTGTTGGGATTATTTTTTATCAAGTGTTTGGTTTATTGTATTAAAAATTAGCTATGCAATGTATAATCTAAACTTGTGTTTGGTTTAAAACTGTACAAAATCTTCTTTACAGTTATACCCTTGAATATTCTTCTTAAGAAATTTAGGAAAAGGGTTTGAAGGGCGGTTTAGTAATTTTAAGGTCTTATCCAGGTATAGTTAATGCAGGGATTAGTAATACCTTGGTTTCCTTGGTATTAGCTAAGCGCTCCTATGAGGTATAAGTAATCCATGTATTAGGTATGCATAAATTGAATTGAGCAACCAAACATTAAATTTTTATACATGGATTATTTTACTTAGTACAGCCTACCAAACGACCCCTTAGTGTCTAAATATGTTAGAGTCTAAACAATCAAGAAAACCTTTCACATGTTAAACATAATGAAGTGAAGTCCTTTACCTGATCCAAGAACAAGAGAAAGAAGTGAAGTTTGATTGTTCTTCCCAAAAATATATTTTTTTCGAGGAAACAATAACATTTTTTGTACTTCCCTAGGAGTCTATTAAAATATTTAAAAGCTTATTTGAGTATTGCATAAGAAACACTTAGGCCTCATTTGCTTGCACTTTATGGAGGTCTGAATCTTAATCATTCAGATTTCAGACATTAAGTGGGTTTGTTTTTAAAGTTTGGATCTTAATCATTATTATTTTTTTATTTCACAACCACTTAATGGGTCTGAATAGGTCTATATGATTAAGATATATAACATAGACTTAATTTAATTAAGATGCTAGCATCCGCATTCATTACGAACTGTCGCCACCGCCTACCATTATCAACTACTGCCACCACTATACTCAACCACTACTACCACCACCAGTGTTTTTGAGAGCGAGAAGCGCAGAAAAACGACAGGGGCTCGCCTCGCTTCAAAAGCGAAGCGCACGCTTCATTGAAGTGAAGCGCAATTCTTAAAAAACATAATGTAAACCTTGCAAAGACACAATATAAATAATCAAAAAGTTCAATTTATATATAAGAAAAAAACAAGATCAAATAAACTGAAAATATAATATATATATATATATATATATATATAATTAACTTTATAAACTAAAAGACATAAAAATTAATAAATAAAGGCTAAAATACTAATCAAGAAAATATAATATATAATAATTAACTTTATAAACTGAAATACACATACAAATTAATAAATAAAGGCTAAAATACTAACTAAGAAAAATAAAAGGAAAAAAAAAATCGCGCCTGCCCTAGGTGTGAGCATACACCTGGACGGGAACAAGAAGAAGAAAGAAGAAAGAAAAAAAGGAGAAGAAGAAAGGAGAAGAAGAAGAAAGAAGAAAGAAGAAAAAAAGAAGAAAAATTTACCTGGAGGATTGGAGGAGGTCTCTGGCGACTTGAACCCTAGCAGCACTTTGCAGCAATTGATTTTGGGAAGAAGAGAGAAATGGTCTTCACTTTGGTCTTAGGGGTCTGTTTTGTATAATAAAAAAACAGACCCAAACTTTTTTTAAAAAAAAATTGACCCCTCTGAACAGAAGCGAGCGATTCTGCACTTCAAGGTCGCTTCGCGCTTTTTCGACTGAAGCGAGCTTCGTGCGGTCGAGTCGCCTTAGGCATGGAAAAGCGAGCAGCCATCGCTTCACATCGCTTCTCGCTTAAAGCGATCACTTCATCGCCTTTTAAAACACTGACCACCACCATACTCAAACCACTACCACCATCATCCTCGACCACAACCGCACATTCACCCACCTCAACTACCACAACCAACCATTCATCACCATCAATAATCATATCCGGCACCGCCCACCATTATAAACTACCGCCACTAACCATCACCTTCCTCAATCACAACCACAACTACCACCACCACCCATTATTATTAACTATCACCACCCACCATCATCAACCATAATTGCCATCGGTACCAATCACCACTAGCTACTACCTAAAACTACCACCATCAACCCAAACCACCGCCTCTAGTCGGCATTCACTAGCACCTCTGTTAGCTATCACCACCACCAACTTCCATATTTTAAAAAATATATTATTTTTTTGATAGATTAATTAGTATTTATATAAATTTTATGTTTATTAATTTTTAAATAAAAATAAATATTATATATTCAGATGGTAAAAAAACAAACAGTCTTAATAATTTAGTATTCAGATCTTAATATAAATCTTAATATTCAGATGTGTATTCAGATCCAAATGTCTTAATCTTAATACACATCTTGATATTCATATATGTATTCAGATTCAGACGTCTTAATCTTTAAAAAAATAAATGAGGCCTTAGCACTTTTAAACCATATAGTTTGACAGAGAGAGCACTCCAAATGTTGGAAGATAGTGAAATATAACTTATATCAATTGAAATGAATTACATTTGCTTCAGTTATATGCAACCTACTTATTGTACAAGTATGTGAGGTTATAAATTCATAATTATACCCAACAGCCATCACACATTTAATTTATTGGCAATCTTTTGATGTTATTCATCAAACAAAATTTTTGATGTTGACGATTTATAACTTCTGCAAGACTGTCTATCTCCTCTAGGCAAGTCAAAAGAGGCCTGCAAAATTGTTGAGAAGGATCGTCCATCTTCAATAGCTGAGGATGATTTGCCTGAGAAGACAGAACAAGCTGAAGATGAAGAGATTTATGAGCTATCTTCAGGGGATGAGGATTACTCTAAAGGAGTGAGAAGTATGAATTTCTCTTTATATCATACAAAAGTAATTCCTGTTGTTTCTGTTGTTATGTTCGTTGATTTGACATGAGATTTGCCTCATCAAATATGTTATGGAGAAACTCATTAAAATCTTTCACGGCAAATTAAAAGTTCTTGCTGTTGTATATTTCTTTTTCTTTTTTGAAAAATTTTGGACACATGCCTAGTTTTATTTAAGTTGGGAGTTATTTTTCTCGGCATCTCGCTATATGCAAAAATGATTCTTTTGAGGTGAACTGCAGCGAGAAATGACATTATATTAAAAAAAGTATGAATTAGATTGATTGCCTTATAAAGAGTCAATTTCCTTTTTCTGGGTGCAGGTTGGGTTACAGATTATTATCAGAGTAGGCCAGGGATAAAGGTGTTGCAAGAAAGGATTGATGAGTTTATAACTGATCATGAGGCGAAAAAAGAACAGGTACTCTATCCAGATTATCATGCCATTTGTTGCTGTTAATGATTTTTTCGAAGTATAGGGAGAATGCTCGTATTTTCATGGGCTGTCATATCCATAGTGGAAAAAGTTTTTATGGTATTTATAGCTTTTGTTCATTTAAAAGAAAATGTCGGACTGAGTCTTTAAAGAGCTTTGCACTTATCTTTTGGCCCTTTCTTGCATCAGCCTGTAATGATGAATTTGTTTCTTGTGCCCACCTCATAATGACATGCCATAGAAGTTTATTTCATATGCCCACAACTAATCATGTTCTTATATTCTAGTGGTTGTATATGCTGATTTGCCCACAACTAATTATGTTCTTGTTCCCATTGTCATATTTTTTATTCTGATACATATAGGAAAGGAAAGAAAAAGAAGCCCGTGCTGCTGAAGGTGGATGGACCGTTGTTGTACACCACAAAGGCAGGAAGAAGACAACGGATTCTGAAACTGGAATCGCAGTTGGTTCTGTTTCTCAGACTGCTGTTATGGATAATATGGCCAAAAAGAAAAAGAATGATGTGGGATTAGATTTCTACCGGTTTCAGAAGAGAGAAGCAAAAAGAAATGGTATGTTTACTGCATCTTTGCTTTTGTCAACACCTTCTTGCTTCATATTGTTCAAAATTGACATTGTTTTCCTCGATTATCCTATAGAGTTAGAGTTTAAATCAAAAGTTTGATTTTATCCAATCAATCACATTTAAGTTTGAGGTGAAAAAGTATTTACATTTTCTGATGAAAAGGTTATGGTTTCCAAGCTTGAATTGAAGATGCATATTGCTGAGGTTGTACTGCCCGTCCATTGCTTCATTACATTCTCAAAAGAAAAAAAAAGAACTGTTAGGATGATTGAAAAGCAGCATTGTTTTGATAAATTGATGCAGAATTGGTTTAGTAGTTTCTGTCTTTCGTGACAGATAGTGAAAGAGCCTGAAATAATCCACAGCATTGAATTTTACCTCTTGAAAACCACCTCAAATAGTATCACAATTTTGCTTGTTCAAGATTTAAACCCCCTATTTATCATGGAACTACTAGTTGTTTTCCCTCTATAATGGAATTATGGATCATCTTTCATTCACATAAAAATTGGACTGCTTAAGTTGCTTGTGTTTTCTGTTCTCACTGCCAATGGATTCTTTCTATAGTTCTATTTGCACTTTGTCATTTTTCCCATCAAGGGCTCTGTAGGAAATCCCTGTTCAACTTTGATTTTATATCGAACCTAAAGTCATACAAAGTAAATCTGATCTGATACCTCATCCTAGTGATAATAATTGTTTATTTACCCATCCATTCATCTAAAGGACCTGCTATGATTTGAAACTTGCTATGTTACTCAAAATGTACTTCTCATTTGTTTAGTTGCCAATTTCCCCTGGTGCAAGAGATTAAAATCTCAATATGATCTTTTTTTCTGTTTCTTTTGTTTGTGACTTATCATTATTCGCATTTGTATTATGCACAGAGATCATGGTGCTGCAGAGCAAATTTGAGCAGGATAAGAAGCGGATACAGCAGTTAAGGGCTGCAAGAAAATTTCGACCTTACTGAACCAAGAGAAAATCTCCAGAACAGTGTTGTTATAAGCTAACGCAAAATACTTATGGAGAATGGGTTTCAAAATTGTTCAGTTTATTCTGTTCCTTTAGAGAGAACAAGCTTAACTAACAGCACAAGATAGTTGATAAAGTTTTGTGACATGAGTATAGATGAGCTATTGTTCTTGTATGTTGTTTCCAGTTTTGGTTGTCGTTGGTGTGAGCACGTGATTTTTACCGCACCCGAATTACCTTTATAGAAATCATTAAATAATTTTTAATTAATTATTAGTCCTTTTAGGATTTTATTAGATATTTAATTACTCAATTGTTAGTTAATTAATTCATGAAAATACTCAAAAAATATCATGCATTGCATTTAGGATTTATTTTACATTCTTAGGATTAAGTTAGTAATTAGTTGTTTTATAAAATTGAAAAATCACAAAAATGATTCATGTTACAATTTCCTTTAATTCTAACCTTCATTTCTTAGATTCAAGGGTTTTTATAATTTTATAAATAGTATTTAAATTAATGTCACATCTTAGATAAAATAGGATTTTATTATTAAGTCTTTTAGTGGTTAAAATTAAGTAGTACAAATAAACAAATGAAACAAAGGGGAAGAAGAACTAGACTGGGCCAAATTTTAAATTGGAAACAGCCCAATTCATAACCCAGTCCGGAAATAAATTGGATAGCCCAAGGCATCTCTCCCTTTTGAAAAACCAAACGACGTCGTTTCATATTAGAGGGCTCATCTGGGCCGTTGATTTCAGTAAAGATCAACGGCTCAGAACCCCACATCCTTTACCTATATATCTGTTCCAAACACCCCACCCCCTTCTTCAGTTCACCTTCCTCAAACCCCATGAACCCTAGCCGCCTACTCACTCTCGCCCAAGCCATGGCTGTCCCGGCCATTTGCCGGCCATTAATCCGGCCAAGAATTACACCCCAATCACCCCCTAACACACCCTGTCACCTCCCCCACTTCAATCGACCCTTTTATCCACTAAAAACCCAAAAACCCGAGGAATCAATGTAAAAATCGGAACTTTGGAAGAATAAAATGAAGTTTTGAACAAAAGTAAGTTTTAACCGTGTGTGCTTGACAAGAACACACGGTTTAAACTTTATTTTTGTCACAAAATCGTTACGGATAAAGAAACTAGGCCGAGGTATTTTTCGCTTTAATTTTTGTTTCATTCTTTTCTCTTTAATTAAATGTTCATCTTCTACCCCTTTCTTCAATTAGTTTCAATTTTCAGAATTTTAGGGTCTTACAAAAATGGCCACTTTTTTTGTTTTGACGGGCTAGTCCGTAAATTAAGAAAGGGTTAGTTATTAAATGGTTATTATTTAAAGGGGTCATAGACAACTAAAGGGGGTAAGCGTAAATAAAAGACACTAAAAGGGGGAAGGGGTAATTTTAGAAAAATCCCAACAGATTTCTGTTGGGATTTGATTTTGCTCAATCTGTCAGAACGTGGGGGGAGTGGGGATCAAAAGTAATGATTTGTTTTAATTAACAAAAAAAAAATATAAAACAAAGGGAGAGGTCTGTTTCGTGAGTAATAAAAAACGGAGTTGAGGTCTAGACGGGGGATTTGGACAGAGTGAGAGGAAAAAGAGAGCAAAAATAGAGAGGTCATTTCGAGAGCAGAAACTTGGAGGTCTGAAAATTTGAGTGGAACCAGAGGTTCTGAAGTCTGAAAAATTAAATTGATCGTTTGTTTGTTGAAGTAATCGGAGTCGCGGGGATTGCTCGTTTGCTGCTGCTGTCTTTCTGTTGTCCGCTGTCTCGTTAGGAGCTGTTCCTTGGCTACATAGGTATGCTCAAACTCGCTGTGGTTAAGCAATGTAACGAATGCTTATTACTCAAATCTGTTTAATCGATGCGCACGTTTGTGCTATTGTTCCTGTTTTGCTGGTTTGCTTGTGCTAATTCATTAAGTGATTGAGTCGAATCCTGATGAACCGTAGTGATTTAAAAATTGTTTGCTGTCTTTGGATCGTAAGTTTATTCACTGATTCTGTATTGTTCAGTGTCGATATTAGTTAATTTTGTTATTCATTTCACATATGACCTTTATGTGGTCAAGTCTCTTCTTCTGTCTCTCTGTTAATGAATGCACTTCGTCATTAGTTCATCCAT